>JAQIWR010001528.1:0-13477 GCA_034695945.1 Glomeris hexasticha
CACATACTCCTGAAGGTCCCTTCTAACCCTATGCCAAGTTTCACGATTAATTTGTAATTGCCAAATGAGAAAAAAAATAAAGTCGGATACTTTTTGGACAGCCCTCGTATGTCACCGAGTTGTATTAATTGTCATTTCACCACCACTAAAAACCAAACCAAATACATACAGTAATTTAATAAATGAAAGAAATCCCAACTCACTGAAAAAGAATGGACTGTCGGTGGGAGACAACATGGACGACTCAAATGAAGGTGTAGTAGCTGTTGCATTGTGTTCAGATGTAGAAAATATATCAGCTTCTTCTTCACGCATGTTGACTTTTGCAAACAGATTTCCAGAGCTACAATATTATGTAAATGTAATGTACTATATGAAATACGTAACCTGCAATATTTGCTTTCTGTGTATTTATTTATTTACCTTGAACCTTTCACTGGTTTGTTATCTGGCAATTGTACAACCTCCCTGACCTCTTCAAATATATCGAAATTATCTTTGGATGGGCTGTTGTTAACACTGGATGTTTTCTCATTGAAACAAGTTTGTTGATGTTCACAATCTACTCAATAAAATTGCATTGTTTATACATTCACATGTAGTTTGTATATATTATTGGTGTGTTTTTTTAATTATACAAACCGAAAAATTCTTGAAGCATTGGAAGGCACTGATGATGCATATCAGCTAGATTTGCAAAGAATTTGTCAGCAAATATCATTCTCTCGTCTGTATCTTCCGACTGCAATTTATGCTCTGTGCCAATGCTACTACATATCGCACTTTTAGGAAATTTGCGGCAAACTTTGGTCTGAAAGTCTTCAATCTCTCGGAATGTTTTCCAAACCTATATAACAAAAATATATTATAACTTTTGATGCCAAGAATGTTATAATTTATTTATTATAATACATGCACAAATTAATTTCCCTCACCACAAAAACAGCGTTGTTGGATTCTCCATTGCAATTACGGGTTAACTCTGGGATATTTGTAGAAACATTTATTTCATATTCAATTGTGGCTCCTCCTAATGGACCTGGAACTTCTTTGAAGCCTGCTACCTTTATGGATAGATCCATTTTCGGATAATGACAGAAGCTGTAGCAGATTCTGTAAAAATGAAAAATTTCTTACATAAAAGCCTAAATTTAAACCACTTAATTGCTGCACAATATTTCAAAAAATGGTTGCATTAAATTAGTGTTAATAATATTGAAGAAAAAATATTGTGGACTATACAGTGTAATTGACAAAAAAATAATAAAGCTGAATAAACGCATTTGATACGAAATGAATTTAAACTTGCATGCAATTTATTTCCCTGCAATATGTTTATCAAAGCAATCTTATAACATGTCACCATTTTGCATCCAGAAATAATGTTATCATCCTCTTATTTGTATATAAACGTGTTTTAACACAACTATTACCTACGCTTGAAAGCAACATACACCTAAATTAATTCTCCACAAACGCAGAAAACCTGCACACAAATCTTCCCCCAGATTTTTGAGGGCGGAACCGCATAAACTGGGTAAATAACTAAGATTTCACACTTGAAGGTATAAAGCTGTAACTGCTGCGTACAATACGAGATCTTCATACTCCGACGTGATAGGTCACTCTGCAACAAGTCGAAATATCATTCGCTTAAAGCGATTGATGACGTCACAATATCAAATAAGCGCACTTACCATGTAATTCAAGCAGCGTATTCGCTTTTTACACGCTAGATGGCGGTACTTTACCAGGTTCTGTTCTGATCTTGCTTGCTCCTTGCTTGAAAACTGTTGAATTTTTGGAACTTTGATAAGTTTGATTTCGCCATGGCCGCCGCATCAACTGCTCGAGGTTATATTCACTTAAATTGGTCTATTTAACGTACAAATATGCGTAATTAGTGTTTTGGTGTACAATCTAGGTCCATTTATGACGGCATTTCGCAAGTGGCTCTTCCAAAGGAATCGCTACAATCAAATGGGTTAATATATATTTCAATTTTCACATTTTTTCTTCGCAGTACATTCTAATTTCCACTTTAATATTGTCATAATTAAAGGACTTCTTCATGATGACTTACTGAATGAAGATGTTCCGGAAATTAAGGAAGCAATAAGACGTCTTCCTCAGAACGTGCAAGATGAAAGAGTGTATCGTACTTTAAGAGCAGTTCAACTGGACATCCAGAAGAACATTCTTCCTCCTGAACAATGGACTAAATTTGAGGATGTAATATATTTTGCATGAACTGCATCATCTACACAATTACATTTCAATGAACTGTTTTCTTCATAGGATGTGAGATACTTGCAACCATACCTGGATGAAGTATTGGCCGAGGTGGCCGAGAAAAAGCAATGGGACAAGCTGTGACCACTGATGGAAATTGCAGATTTTCCTTTAGAAAAATAATTGCAATACCTATGTAGATAACGTATTATATCCTGTTTAGAAATATAATAAGTGCAAATAAAGATGTGTTCCTTAAACCATACGGTTCCAACAAAATCCTGTCAATTTAAAGGTACAAAATGCAATTGCCTAGAATGGAATACAACCAAGAGATACAACACATAAAATTTAAGAAAGTTTATTATGGAGTTAAACTACGTCAATATTATACAAACAGCTATTGTTCACTTGAAATGAATTAGAAATTAAACCACAGACATTAGGAATTCAGCCAACCAAGTGTTTTTCGCAACTGATATTTGACAATAGTTACCATTTAAACACATTTACAAGTTTTCTGTTGACTTTTATTTAACAGTAAGGTGTCAATACGACAATTTCTTTATTACTTTTTCTTATATAAAGCACTGTATTTCACATTTGCATTATTATTATTATATGTATAGCTGAAAACACTGGGGCATCGTTCAATGTAGCAAGGTTAACTGGTGATGAGCAATACGTTTTACACAATTCCACTTAGTCTTATATATCCAAAAGGTGTGAAGGCGTTTCTTAAAATTGTAAGTAAGCATTTTACACAGGAACTCGGTTTAGAAATTACACAATTTTCTTTACACATATTCCCACCAACCGACTGCTTTTTTGTTATTAACCGAGGCAAGAGATTTTACGGCAAATGCCGACACTGTACACAGTTCCAACAAGATTCAGAATTTTGCAAAATATTCAGCACAATTTTCTCGGTGTACTATATCACATTGACAAAACCGCGCACGGTTTACATGCCGGGTCCAAAAATGTATCTTTTTAACAAGCCATCCATTATATCGTTTTTAGCACTGCATTCAATTAATTTTCGGCCAAGTAGAAAGCTTTGTACGCTAACTTTCTTCACTTCAAACACTGGAAATTACACGAATAACACCGAGAAACATCCACGATGAATCGTTATCCGGAAAACTTGCGGGAGAGAGTTAGCGCTACAAAAGTGGCCATCGTTAACAAAAGGCAGTCTGTCAGAATAATCGTAATAATTATACTGAAGTTTATAATTGTAATGTGATATAATATAATATAACAAATGCCTCTATACTATTTACAGGTATTGATATGTTCAAATCAAAAAAGCAAGTCGAGGAGGAAACAAAAAAGCATTGAGCACACACCTTGACTGCGATGCTGAACACAAATCAGCAAAAATAAGTTAAATGTCACAAATTATAAGCGTGGTAAATATATATAATATATGTATAGAGAGTAACCGTACGTTAGAATTACAAAGATGAACGCGCGGGGAGGGGAAAAATGCCCACCAATAGACGTGTGGACTTCTTTCCCAAGAGCACAAATTTCTCATGGTTCTGTTCCTTCGACTTGGCAAAAACAATGAACAAACCTCACATTTCACTTCTGGGAATCATCACAGTCCGTGTTGTTTCACGACCGTAATCATTGTTCTCGCGGCCGTGGAAACAAGACGCGTTACCTTCAGCCGTATTCCGTTGAAAGACTCAATTCGAGGAAGATCTCTCGTCTTGTTCTGTATTACTACACACGGTCTTCTACAACGGTATTGTGGATGGATTGAACGTGGCGATGGATTAGACACATGCGTGGACTTATACGTACGTGGTGTACTGTCGCGCGCGCTTGTTGCTCGATACGCACGTACTATTATAGGATGCCGTTGGTCAGGTACTGGAAACTATCGTACATCTTGGTTGTAAGTGAATGCATGCTTGTTTCTACCATGCTATCTACGAGCAGGTGAAGTTGTTCCTCCGTTAGGTTCATGTGAAACCGTTCCCTCATGGCGCGCACCGTGCTGGCGCCGTTTCGGAAACACGGAAGTTGCGATCCTGTAATAAAATATACGTAATACATAATTAGTTAATCACAATACACATTCTCAAACTCAAAATACAACAGAAGAAATGTATATACCTGTTTGCATGATCTCTACTAGCGAGAGTATCTTTTCATGATGTTTCCTGGCTGCTACTAAACCTTGAAGCATCAGGATCTTGAAATATTCGAACATATCACTTGCAGCTCCACCCATGACCTGTGTTTCATCATTGTTGTAAATTATAATAGCTTATAAAGGACACTTGGCAGTCACTTTAGTCAAATACACACACGTACATCAACAAATTCAGCGGTTAGTTTGAACGGTGAACTTTCAAAATTGAGGTTCTTCGGTGAAGCGGACAATATGAATCCAAAATCAATGTGAATCAGATGGCCTTCCGAGTCCAGCAAGATGTTCCCATTATGCCTGTTTTAAAAAAAAGAAACAGACATGAGAATATAAACTAAAGTAAATTGAATATCATTTTGATGAATCTCACCTGTCTTTAACTTGAACGAGGTAGCACACCAAACAGTACGCGGCGCAGCTCTGCACGAAATTCCTTTGAGCCGTCAGGAATTCCTCGGTGTTCGGGTTTCCGAATTCTTGCCGGAAGTAATCCAGAAGGGACATTTTGCTGTGTTTCTTGATCTGGTGCAGGGACACCGTGTTGAGGATGGGTTCGATCATACCGCTGTCGTTGGAAAGTACGAGAATGCGGTACGGACGGAGCCATAAGCAAACTCGCTCCTGTTCCCAGATTTTCTGGAATCGCAAAAATTGTTACCCATGTAAATATGCAATTCAAAAACTATTTTTTTCCCAGCCTGGGATAGTATATTATTTATATTAATGCAATATTGCGATCTCCAAACCCAAAAGCAGCTACAACAGCATTTTCTTTACATAAACACTTACGTGAAACTGCACTTACGCAATCAAAAATAAGTCTGAATTCTTGGCAACAATGTCTCAATTCAACCTGCTGGCAAATTTCCACATCCTATCTTTTTACGACAAAACACAAACACCCTTATAATTAACAGCATATAAATGGGTTACGTGGTAAGAAAAAAGCTCAAAATATCTAATGGTTGCAAAAGTGACGTTAAACCGGCAACATTCTTTAGGCGGTCCAACAATAGAGCTTGGCAACATCCCAAGGCACTAGTGAAACCTTTTCAGAAAGGTAGCTTATGTTCGCGAAGCTCAATTAAAATGCTGATGCGCAGCACGTTAATAAAGCATTCACGCATCGCAGCTTTTCCAAAGTCTAAAGGTTTGTTGCTTCTTGCAAATCCATACCTGAAGCATTGACAGAAGCTGGTAGGCCATTAACTCCTGTCGTAGATCGTCTCCGCATTTCACAATGACGGACAAAAGTCGCCAATTAGACAAGTGCCCGTACGGTGAAGATTCTCGGATGCGGCGTACTTTCTCCTCCCAGGGTTCTTTCAAAGCGGCCGCCGAAGGGTCTTCTGGATCCCTCTGCAAAATTGCGAAACAATATTAATTAATAAGCGTTATTACGCGTATTAATATGGAACTTTCGAAATAAAACCTTGAATGTAGATTTCGGCGTGTGTAAGTTCTCAGACAACCTTCTGCGGATGTCGCCGGCAGCGATGAACACGGGTTCCTTATCTGCACTCGTGATGCTCTCCTGTGACAACTGCGAAATTGTATCCCTGTCCTTCCTCTTGGTGTACATGTACTGTAATTACGAAAACAAGTAGGAATGTTTTAATTAACACCAATCTCGAAAGTTATCCATCATCGCGCTGCTATCGCATAGTAATCCGAAGCCACATATTTACGTATAGCATTTACATCATACTTTAGTGCAAATTTCTTCACAAACATCTTTACAATTCCTAATTCCCTTAGGGAGTTGGAAACCTTCCGTTTTTATTCCCCGTGTATAAAAGTTATATATTGGGGGTTAAAATATAATATAATATTAGCAATGCGAGGCACGCAAATAAAACAATGCAACACCTGGAGAGAGATATCGTCATCTTCCTGCGACCAGCAATCACCATCATCATCATTCGATGGGTAGACGCTGAAGTTGGTCCGCTGGCTTTCGCACGGAGAACAATACTCAGTCAAATTTTCTTCAGACCGTGTCTGTCTCAAAGTATTTATCGTCTTCACAGGCACTGGAGTTGTCTGCTTGTCTTCGACTTCAATCACCTCCACGTATATCAAGTAAGGAGCCTAAACAGACACAACACCACATTGCGCATTAAGCACTTTTCTTCGTACTGTTTACTTTCTACATTAATGCCCCTTACTTTATCTTTGGAGTTAAGCACCACCGCAGCCGGAGGTGGGATTCGCACCACGTGGTGCTCCAGGCTAGCCGAATGTATGGGCAACCAAACCCTAGCGGGTAAATTTAGATTCAGCGTAGACAGTTCCGCCAGCAATCTTGAAGTCTTCAGGTCTTTGGAGGGAAGAGTTTGCAATCTCTTCCCAACCGAGATAAGTGCTTTGACGAATTCGTGTTGGGCCACCAGCCGAGGAGCCTAAATCCACATTCCGTAGTGTTAATTCACGCAAAGTGTCCGCGGCGGACCCATCGTACAAAAACCTTACGCCGCAATGACATTCGACTTTCTTGCCGGCAACATCGGTGTAGACACCTTCGTGGAAGACGAAACAGGTGCAACCGTTGTCAAAAGCGTGTCCGGATTGAAGATCGCCCATGGTGTTCTTTCCCACCTGTCCACTTCCCAGTCGCTTTAACGTAGCACCTTGAAACATGCCTGCAAAACAGCACAATGTTGTTCAGAGATGAAGATCTTCACGGTGGGCTGGTCATCGGAATACAATTTAAATTAACAACTGACCGGTTGCATCTGACCACGACCGCTGATGAGTCTTTTTAGTTGGCGATGTACATGTGACCGGACTCGGGGGTCCTGTTGAGCTTTCGATTCGACAACCCGAAGCTTGAGATTGATGTGTTCGTGTCCGAGGAGGCCTGCAAAAAAACAAAAATCGTTTAATGGAGCAGATAACTAGCAGCATGATTACAGAGATCAGATGACCTTTCCGATTGGTGACAATTATATACGCTAGGATTTACTCCGATAACACTAATTTCCATTTCATACACATCCACAGATGTGAAATAAGCTCATTTTTTTCCATTGCCTTCATTCCATCTTCAACCAAAATGATGATTTTAAAAATATTTGGATTACATCCAATCACGTAAACAAATTTTCATAAGTGAAATACCAGTTTATAATAACCATGTGGCCATTGTATTTTGTCTTAAACAAGTGCCATATTTATTTTAGGCTCATTCAAACATTTTAACAGAATTTCATAATTTGTTCAATTAATTTTACCACACAAACTGAATTTTGCAAAGCATTACAACACAGGTTAAAGATTGATACTTGCACCTGCTAAAACCTGATGTAATACACTGATTACAATCTACCAAAGCCAAGTGTTCCATTTAACTCTTATGTACGACATGGTTACACACGTCACGGTCTGCTGAACTTGTTTTCACTCTTTGATACGATTAATCAATAGTGTCACTACGCAAACTTCACATTCACAGCTCCAATCAATTATTCAGGGCAAATAAGAAAATAAACCATGGCTGCTGCAAGAAGTGTCTAGCATTAAAATCTTGTTACAGACTATAATTTACTACGTGTAATGATTTCAGAAAGTATGTCAAAATATGCACTTGGCTGGATTCACTGGATTTGCCACCTCGTTTGCAAAATTGATTTTGCCCAATTCTAATCCCTCTCTTAGAAGTAATTTCTTCCCGCAATTTTGTTGAAGAACATTGGCAATCTTCACCTTAACTCCTCGGTCAATATGAGGTTTTTGAGCTTGGTTCCTTGAGATTTCTTTCTGGACGGCAAACAGGCGTCAGCGGAATAAGCGTCTAATAACCAGGCACTCTGCAGACTGAAGTCCACTGATCTTCGGCATCTGCAAATGGTAAAACTCAGTCAGCAAATATGTATATTTGTAGAAAATAACATTGCACCGTCTTGGAAACAACTCCACCTGTACGCAATGTATGGGTGAACCACCTCGGCAACATCATGCATGTGTATGTACATGTTCACCAATTGCGGAAGGTAGAAGTCAGTGTCTTTGTCAGGGAAACTGAACATCCGATTGCCTGCAAATACATTCATCCTTTAATCAAATACCACTCTTATCACTGCATTCAATAACAATTTAAGAAATTTCCTTTCAACTTAATATTTACAAAGGTAATTAATATGTTGATTCAGGAATATGACAATTTAAAATTTACATCATTTACATATAAATACTAACTTATTTTTGTAGCAAATACCCAAGATTTTATTCTACTCAAACTCCACAATTTTTATCACTATGTACCACCAAATGCAACAGCGCTCTTCAAGATAATAGTGGCAGCATTTGGAACTAAAAATAGCACGACTGCACCATGATTGCACATTGCGAGCAAATTTGAGCAGGTTTCATCGAAAATGTGCCAAGATGTGCCTGTTGCAAACCCTGTTATCAAACCTCCATTCATTCATTCATTCAACATGGTGGCAAAATTTCAACAGCATTGTGCTGCTATTTCAACCTAATTTACACCTTTCATGCAGGCCCAAATCATGGCACTGCAAATAAGCGTTTTGCCCCAGAATAACTTAGAAATTGCTTGCAAGAAATGCGGCCATGTTTGATTTTGCGAACAACATAATTGTCCAAACTTAAAAGAAGTACGTATATTGCCTTCAATTTTTCTTCCGAACACATTTACACTATTAAATTTGAACAAATGTGCTCTTTCATGATAAATATCTAAGTTTATGTGCAGCAATTATTGCAATAATGTAGGTTTATTAGTACCGAGAATAACAGCTGACATTCATTCGGCAACCTTGATCAATGAATGCAATGTGCTCCATGGCAATGGATAAAAAAATATTATCATAACATAGACTGTGTTTTATTAAGGTTTCCTGTTTCCTTTTGCACTTTCCTCTTGCAGTTTAGTGGAAAACACACTGAACTTATTACACTTTACCCTATATTTGACCTGTAAACACACACACACACACACACACACACACACACACACACACACACATACACAAAGTCTACTCAAATTCGAAAACAAACACAAATGAATCATCCATTATGATATTCCCTAAATGCATTGAAATTCAACAATACATTCTATCAAGAATTTAATCATTACATTGTATTTAAAGCACTGGGGAAAAACGCTTTATTATTTTAGCACCAGTTATTTGGCCGCCATTACACCAGTCAGTATACTTACAAAATCATACATAAAGTTCTATAAAAATAGTCAATTCCAAAATTATAGTACCACAAATACATGTAAAGAAAAATATCTCCCTGTGAAAACTATTAAATCATAACTGTTGTATTCAAAGGTTTCAACTGCAACGCCATCTGCCGGCACAGGTTAACAACTATGACATATATCTCACCTATGTACGTTTGTACACCAGGTTCCTTGGAGTTGAACAGGTAGGTGATGGCTATGGACATGTCGAAGAGCTTCGACTCAAACAATCGAAGCAGCCACGACTCCTTCGGCTTACTCTTCACCGGTGTCACTGGTGTCAGCGTTGCCTTGCATCTGGCCATGGCAGCCAAAGCAGCAGCAGCTTGAAACCTCATGGACACCACCTTCGTACCTTCCTCAACATCTCCATCTTCCTCCTCTTCCATGTCCATCATACCCGTGGCTGTAGATGCACATGCAGGCACCTCTCCATCATCCACCTCCATGTCCACCACAACCACCAAAGCCCCTAACTTATCATTGGACCGTGTCCTTTCACTATCATCCGAATTGCAGATGCCACTGTCGTCCGAACCCAGACTGGTGCGGTCGAGTCGGTCCTTGCTGCAGGACACATCTAGGGCCGAAGAAACTAAGGTGGAAACTGGAGGAACCTCGGGCATTAGGAAACCATCATGGTCACTACCGGACACCACCATCATGTCACCACTTTGGGCAGATGTGGTGGTGGTGGTGGTGACCGGTGTTGGAAGGTTCTCAGTTATGATGACCGAGTCCAGGCTTCTGTTTCGGTGGTGGGTCAGCGAGTTTGGGGCTTTCTGCAGATCCAGGCTCAGATTTCGATGATGGCTGTGGTGGTGGTTATGTGGCTGCTGTTGATGTTGACGTTGGTGGAGGAGGACAGGCAGTTGCAAACGGCTTCGGTGGCCATGGACAGTTGGAACCTCTTGGGCCGTTGTTAGCCTGGGACGTTTGCAGATACTTGGAATAGACATGTTGCTGCTCACCACTCCAACAACTCTAGTGAACGTGTGTCGTGTCCTAGGACGATGTTGCTGCTGATGTTGCCATCATCAGGCCTAGTTGATGACGAAAGGGCAAATATGACGTCATGGTCCTTTCGTCTATTCCAGCCTACGGAAATACAACACATATGTTACTATAAACAACTACATGACCTCATAATAACCGATAATGTTTCTCAAATCGTACATTAGATGGCGCACCGACAAACGCTGTTGATTCAACACGTTTTTAAGGCGCCATCTGGCGCAGGATTTGAGAAACTGTCTCCAACTGACGCTGAACACTACAAACAAACTACAATGTATATTTTTCATGCCCTGATTTCTATTCTAGGATCGTCTCAGGCCAAGCGTAGTCTTCCTTTTCCGACGTTTTCCCCTTTGTTTTTCAAATGTACATACTACCACTTCACTTACATCCATGCTTCCCTAGGTTTCACATTTCCGGTCTCTATCGATTTATAAACGGTTTGCTTAAATGTTGCGTATAAAAGAATGGTGCAATCGATACGGCTTCAAAAACAGCAGGTTGTGATATGTACTACTACTAAAATTAAATAATGCTTCCATTTGTTGCAGCATAGTGCTGAATTGCATTCCCATTCCCTTTACTCAAATAAAAATTTATCACACGCCATCTGTAGTCCAAATGTGGAAACATGAACTGACATCATCACATTTCAGAAAAAGAATTTTCTAATTATACTGTGCAAAGTTTCACATTTAATGCATCTATTGCATCATTTCCCAACTAAGTAGGAAATATTTTCCCCATTATATAAGTTAAGAACTTCACCCAGTTCGTCATTTGTTTATTTCGCCACGCCCTCTAATGATTATAACGGTGCATTCTTACGCTGGAACGTAGTATATACCCAATAAGGACGTCAAAAAAAGAAGAATGAGATCATTGCATTGTAGCCGAGTACAATGATTTATAATGGGCCTACTTAATCAGAAGCTGCGTCACACACGTGTAATAAAAAACAAAATGGCGGCCAAAAAATGGCCCAAGTTGGCGCTAATTAGACCACACCCGTCACATCGTTACTTGGCCGAATGACTTGCAAGAGCCCCTTTGTGACATTTACACACGCCCATCGATCGATCAAAGTCCCTTCCTGTTTCGGATCTCAAAATAAAACACGGAGCGGTAGTTGTTCTATTAAATCCGCTACCATTTCCACGCAGTACGTGTCACGCCCTCTGGTGGGGCCACTCAGAGTCAGACTGTACTTACACAACACCTTATTATTACACATTATATATCAAACAAAACATGCAACCAAACTTCAATGAACTCTGCCATGAAACACAAGAGTCCTGATACAGCCACCAGATGGCGTTCGAAAACCGCGCAAATTTACGCACATAATCCAAAAACGATTAATCTATTGACATTTTCATGACAATCAGTTATTTGCAATATTACATAACTGGTGTATTATTTTCAAACGAATAAAGTAAAATGTAACATGGTTTTGTGCGATTTTGTACGTCCCAGGAGAAAAAGTTGTGCACAATTTCAACAAAAAAACTTACAAAAAATTCACAATTTGTGCACAAAATATTGTGATTGTGACGTTTTGTGCACAAAAAGGGTTCAGTTTTGTGCGAAGCTTTGTGCACAGGTCGCACAAAATTTTGTGCACAAATGGACACAATTTTTTCTCCTGGGAATTGCACGTATTATTATTACAAACTGCATCATTTTTCTGTAAGGGTAGTTGCAATGGTTGCTATATAACCTGTCTACATTTTCAATTCTTGAATAAGGTACAAAAATAAAAGTAATAAATTGCAACATTTCACAAATACAAATGGATCGATAAAAAAGCACGAGGTTTATAAAGGTCCACATCGTTGTTAATTGCATTGTATAATATATGGACCAAGAATGGACATATATTGAGTGTGCATGAGCATTTGCATACACGCAAATACATTTTCATATTTTTGGCGCAAATCATACGAAATAACGCGCAGATCTTTAGAATTTCTTACCTCGATACGTTGAAGACAATGTCGAGATGTTTTCATTGACAACCTTGTCAGAAATTCAGCAACCAACAAAAATACAAAATCCACATTTGTAGCCAGTTTATATAGACCGCATTCGTGACGTCACAAAACCCTCGACGATTCTCTTTCCCATTGGTCAAAACCTTGGACTAAGATTCAACTATGCAACCACAGTTCTTAAAATTCCTACGAATGTCAAATAAATGACAAAAGATATTTTTTTTCTTTTTATATCCAAATAGGACCAGGATTTTGTCCCGTCTGGACGGCGCCATCACCCTAATTGCCTTTTGTAAAAGGTCCATTCAACATTCCTCGATCCCCCCACGGTTTAATGTATTGACTAAAGCTTATGGACCAAGATTAAAGCAAGAAAACAAGGATTAACCCCCTCCCCTCCCCCTTTCGTATGCATACCGGATAACATACCAAAAATTGAAAAAATCATACTTAATTAATACTAATTGAACTTCTCATTTATTGTATTTACTTATTATTTTAGAATATATTCGTAACATGCATTCCAATATTATTATCAAAAGTGCTGATTTAATGCACTGGCCCAGGAGAAAAAGTTGTGCACAGCCAATTTCAAAAAACTCTCAAAAAATTTACAATTTGCTTGTGCACAATTGTTTCAAATTGTGCACAATTAAAAAGGGTTCAAGTATTGTGCGACTTTGTGCACATTTTGCACAAAATTTTGTGCACAACTGTACACAATTTTTTTCTCCTGGGCTGTGGATATAACCAGAGATCAAGAACAATCCAGCACATACAGGGTGAGGCAACTGGGAATACCCAAGCGTTTATTTCGCAAACCATTGCGATTATGGCAAAAATAATGCCACT
>JAQIWR010001529.1:0-13476 GCA_034695945.1 Glomeris hexasticha
CCATGACCGTAAACGGCGATAAATCCATCGAACTCGTTCGAATATTCCGTCTTGTGGATTCATGGAAACGCAGTGTAAGTTCCACAATTTGAGCATTCTGCTAGGTGCTGGCACCTACCACTAGGATTCCGAAATAGGAATCGCCCCGCCCACTTCAAGACCAGTCTCCTAGCCTTTAGTATAGTAGCCTTGCCTCAACCCCTTATCACCATGTATCACAATTGCCTGACACCTCCCCCCCCTCACCCCTCCATCAAAACCTAGTGATGTCATTTGGGAACGTTCCCTAAGCACAATCACTTCTGTACTATCTTGCATTGGTATAATGCGGCAATTTGTGATTGACTGCTTCAGGTTGTTTGCTTCACTTGCAAATAAATACTTTGTGATGTCACAGAACCAATGGGAATATTTGGTTTGAACATGCCATTCAAAATGGTGTCGGTGGATGCATGTGTTGAGCCCATCTTCACAGTAAATACAACATCAGTGTAAATTTAGCTGCAATAGAACAACAATTATCCTGTCACATAAACCCATACTTTGTAGGTGAATAGCTGCAAATATTCTCCAAATGACATTTTATTCTTCCGTGTTACGCATCAACAGTATGCTCATGGATGCTTCGCCTGTAAATAACGAATTTAGAACTACTACTTGGGCTCTAGTCTAAGTACGTCCAGCAATAGTTGTTTCAAAATACATTTCCTGTTATGTTATCATTGAATTATTATTACAATATTTGTAGCTGTTGGCAGACATGCAATTATTTTGTGAAGGTCAACTTGGCGGCTATATTGGAATTGTGGTATTTTCTTAAATATATTTGAAATGGTATTATTACTTACCACATCTCAGTATACCATCTTCTGGCATAAATGCATTATTGAAGTGCATTATTATTCTAATATTTAACGAGTAGAAAGTTATTATAGCTGCAAATTCTATTTGGCGGCCATTTTGTAACTTTTGTTATTTCGACAACTATTATTACTTATCACCCTACAATACACTTTACGTAAACAACTTCTATTCCAATTCCTTGGTATTCTATTATCGGAATACATATTAATTTGCTGTTATGTTGGTATTTTAAGTATGGCGGCCATCTTTGATCTTTATGATGTATATGCTTATGTAAATATCAAAAAATATAATTTATGAGACTTGAACGGACCCTTCTGTACTCACTTCGACAAATCCAATCCAATTTCCTCTTCCAATGTGTACTCTAATTTTTTCTCATACAGTAGATCAATGGACCATGTAACCTAGAAAATACTGGTAACCATTTACACATTTAAATAATTCAACGTTACAATGTATGATATGGTCTTCTGCGATATCCTTGCGTTCAGCCTTTTCCACCATCATTGGTAATGATTTATCTGTACTGAAGACCGATTTACCTAAACAACCCGAAATAACTAATAATATGCATACCATGTTACAGCAAACATTAACACATTAATAGCAATATTTCAGATATTTTCGTCAATGAAGTCTGAACGTGAAATAATGTGATTGCCTCTTCGTCCAACGTTCATTTATAGTTATACTATATAATCACCTGTTCCAAAGAATTCGGTTGCACCCAGGCAAGAAGGTCCATTATAGTATAATTTCCTTAAAGGTTACATTTGAATGATCTGAGTATGTGTTGGTCCCACATGTTACTTCTTGTGTAATGGCCGCCAGCAAGATGTTCGGTACGAAAGCATGGATTATTTGATGCAACATCACTGCATGGAACCTTGTATCTTGTGGCACTGAGAATTCTAGTGATCCAAATTAGAGAGGCAGTTGAAATATTAATAAGAATGGCGTGACAAGATGGCCGATAAGAACTTTCAAACTACTTTACGATACAGTACGAGTCGTGCTGTAGTTGTTCGCTATTAATAAGTAAATGATATGATTTATTCAAAATGTGAAATAAGCATTAGGCACGTATGTAGAAATAAATTGAGATGATTGTAGTAGTACAGCCTCAAAAAACGATTCAACTAACATCGTAACGAAAGTTCAAATACCGAGAGGTCCATGTAATGTGATTTTTTCATATGGTTCAAAATTACAGTTATATAAAAGTAGACTCGTTATGTTGTTATTACAAAAGAGGCGTAGGGATATGAAATGAGATATTATTGCTTTGAATATGCCTTGCGAAATGTAAAAGGAACTGTAGACGAAAGAATGTAAGTGACAGTTAACATACATTTTATATTTATTGTGCACACTAACTAATCAATACAAGGTACAATACTACATGCAAATATTCTAGAATTGTCTTTTTTGAACATTAAATCTTTTCGGGTCTTTTACAATGTTCGCTTCACCGTTTAGATCATTTTTGGTCCTAGCGCGCAACGCGCACGTTTTGAACTTAAGATGTGTTATCTCAATTATAAGAATGACTAATGACAGTGCAATTCCAAATGTAAGCAGTATAAATAGAGATACGACATGAGGTAATCCTAGTTTAACGAATCCTTGGCTTTGTTCGCAGTACTTCATATCAGGAGGGGTATATTGCTTCTTTAGTTTCATTTTAATGCCATGGTCGTGAAGCTTCAGTATGCTGAAATCAATACAATCAATCAATCAATCAATCTTACCATACTAGAATTTCTTATTTAAAATAAGTTTACGTGATGAAATTATACATGTGTCGTAAATTACATAGAAAATACTAGAGGACGTTATTTCAGCGACGCGTTTGCAATCGGCTTACCTCATGCTGAATGCCTTCCGGAATGGAAGATCTTTCCGAATAGCAAAAACATAAGGTTCTACAACGTATTTCTTCCTGCCGAAGACATACGTGCAATTTCGATACACTAGCGTTAACGCAGTAGGTCCTTCTACTAAAACAGCCAATTTTCGTCGCAGTACTTGTTGGGTTGCGTCTGTTTTGTCAACAGGAAAATCCTGGTCACCAAAGGAATTTATCCTTTCCCAGACCTTCGCGTACAGCCCATGATCCGCACTCTGAAATAATTGTGTTAAATCTGAATTAAACCTCTCTACCAACTGAGCTATCGACGAAACTGAAATCATGGTGTTCATTAGATTACCCTCCTGTTACCAACAAATGCCTGTTATTGTTAGGAATGGTCTTGGAATATTGTTACCTTAAGGATATCGTGGTGACTTGTTCCGTTAGTGACAGATATTGCGTAATCGCTGTCCATGAGCTCTTCGAGAGTTTCGAAAGGCATTTTGACGGTGTACATGGTGAGGAAAGATGTAAAGATGGATGTGTAATAATCGAAACACACTTCTGCTGACAGAAGGAACACCCCGAATAGGACCTTGGCAGATGTACTTGGGAACTCGTTAGTGACAACGTCTAAAAACACACTTGTATGTTATGTCACGCAGGATCTACTTGTCGCTTTGTTTTTTGCATTATGAGATAAAAACTAAAAGGTACCATCAATTATAACAGATCCACTTGCCAATGCCCATATTTTGTTGTCGTATTGTAATGGATCATTCGCGCGGATTTTGTTCGGCATATTCGCGTTGCAAAGGAATCTCGCCATTAAGTAACACAGATACACAAAGATTTGCATTGCAATCACGTAAACCCAGACTTTGTAGGAGAATGGCTGCAAATATGCTCCATATTTAATTTCTTCCTCTGTTGGACGCTTAAACAGAATGCTCATGGAGCCCTCGGCAGTATAGTAAGTAAATTGAATTACTTCGGCCCTGGTTTTAGTACGTCCAACCATAGCTGTTCCAAAATCTATTTCCTGTTAAGTTGGCATTGCTTTAACAGTACAATATTTAAACCTGCAGGCTTTCTATTGTTTTGTGAAATTCAATTTGGCGGCCATATTGGATTTTGTATTTTCATAAATATATTTCTATTGGTATTATTGCATATAATCATTTAGTACATTCCTCTGGCCCACATTCTATTACAATAAATTAGTATTCCAATATTAAATGTTGTATAAATATGTTATTTTATCAATAAGTCCAATATGGCGGCCATATTGGATTTTTATATCATTGGCTTAAATAAATATAATTTATACGACAGACCCTTCTGGACACTCTTCCAACAAGTCCAGTCCAATTTCCTTTGGAAATTTGTATGCCGGTTCTTTTCTCAAAGATTAATGGAACATCTAATCTAGAAAATATTGGTTTATGTCTATGTGAAATATGTTATATATTGTTATGAATTAATATCAAATGGAACGTACAGGAAATTCATGTATTCGGACACTGCACGTGCGATATCCAGCTGATATCCAACCATTGTCGTATTATTTTTAATTAAAAACAAATGAGGAGGGTCCTTTTAAAACAACAATGGAGGAAATAATCAGTTGCACATTTAAACAACAAAATAATATAATTATTTAACATTACAATGTAAGAAATGGTCAGCATGCGATATCCTCGTAATCTGCCGGTTCCGCCATCATCGGTAATGATTTCTCGGTATTGAAGCCCTTCTGCTATATTCCATTTCCCAAAATATATGCTTTCTAGTTGTTTGGTTGTTTCACTGAAGAAGATTTCGTACATTTCCACTAAGATGTCTATGGAGTCAAAATGGCCGTTAATCTGCACATGCAATTAATAACGTGTTCATACCGTTATGAAATATTTAGCAAGATAGCATAACTTAGTTGTGAAGTGCTCAGTTCCAAAATAATATTGTATTTATTCACTATATGCAGAATTATTGAATTTTTAAATGTTTAAGTCTACGTGGAATCAAAATAGCCGACAATCTGCTTATGTGATAAATAACTCATTTATGAAATATTATATGGTAGTTTAATTAAACTATGTTGTAAGGAGTTTACTAGTCAAAATAATACTGCTACTATTGAGAATAATTACATTTTTTTAAACTAATAAAATTTTTCTATAAAATGCTTTAAATATATATTTTTAAAATTTCAGCTTTTCACAAATAATTTATAAAAATGTGATATTTTGTGAACAACTCTGCATCATTGGTGATAATTGTGCAGAATCATTTGTTTGTACATAACTGTATGATTTTCATTGCTACAATTTGGAGTGAAATTATCGTTTCTTGCGTATCTTCCGGGAAATGGAATTTTCTGATTTGCGGTAACAACCTGTAAATTCACCTTTAAATCTTAGGAATATTAATATTATTAATATACCGTATCGCCTCGATTACTAGCCCCCCTTAATTGCGCGCTTCCCTCGATTTAGCGCCCCACTTTCAGGGTGAAAAGTTTTTTTAGAGCCTCCCCTGATTAGCCGCCTCCTATATTTTTTCAGGCCAAATTTTAGCCGCTTTCATACGTTGACCTTTCACTTACAGGCCTCTTAATCCCACCCCTTCCTTAATTTAGCCCCACTTTACTGCCAGGTGCTCTGTAACTTCGCCCTTTTCTCGGAATTGGACTTGAAATCCCACACATTTACAAATTTGTAAGCAAAAATCCCATTCACATAAGGCAAGCAATACCCTTCAGTTTTTTAACCGCTTCCCTCAATTACGCGCTTCCCTTGAATAAGCGCCCAGAAAATAAGGTCACGAAATAATTAGCCGCCGAGGCTACTAATCGAGGCGATACGGTAAACTAGTTGCTTGCTTTAACTAAAGGAGTTGCTTGAATTAACTAAACGAGTTGCTTGCAATGTTTTCACGGAAATCTGATCATAATTAAAATGGGCATGTGTATCAGCTGTGTGCACACATAATTTTTACTTTGTACTTGGTGTTCAGTAACATTTTGATGGATGTATGGATGATACATACTGCGTTTTTAATGAAAATAGAAATCGAACATTTTTTTAATGTACCATTAGTGCTAGGCAATTTTCATTTCCAAATTCCAATTCAGCACTAAAAGTTACATAATGGTGCAATATCTCACGTGGTTTGGATGTCTAGTTCTAAAGTTATTAATGAAATTCCAAAAGTTGCCAAGCCACTTTCGGAAAAACGATTAAATTTCAAAGTTGTATATCTTTAGCCGGAGTCACTTTATAATTCTCATAACTTACAAAAGTAGTTTTCTTTAATTCTTCTACAAATAAAAAAATAATGAAAGAAATCTGAGTCGGAGTGGTGAACTCTTGCCTTTATTTCGGTTCATTTGCCGTGTAATGACCCCACAGTGAAACCTGTCAGGTTGACCACACTTACACGTTGACAACTTGACATTGTTGATCGCTTTTTATGGAACCGAAAAGTTTCTTAGGTTTTGCATAGGCGTAACTAGACCACCTGCACACACACATTTATGCATGACTTGTTTTTAATCTGATTTCTTGTCTTGGATTTCAAGGATGATGCTTTTATTTTTGCAAATATGTTGCCGCATTTGTGTTCAGTGCCTGCTTAATTGTGTACAAATTAAATTGTGTTTTCAGGTACAGTGTTAAGTTTATAAATTATATGCACAGGTCAACCGTACAATCAACTTGCGATCTTGGAGGCTGCAAAAGGAGACAAATTGTCTACAGTGTTTTACTACGTTCAAAGTATTGCTGTGAAGTTCCCATTCCCTGTAGCATCCACCAACTTGCAAAAGATGTTTTCCAAGATCGCTATTGATGGGTTAGTCCAATACACTCTGCTAACAATTGAAGATAAATAAAAATGACTGACTGATGTGGAACACCCTCCCCCACTTTATCTATTACAGAACGAGCTTTGAAGGAAAAAGCAAATTATCAGTGTATGATTACGTTTCGGCCTTTCTGCAATTTCATGCTCTTGCACACCTGACATCCAGTAGGTATTTGATAATCTGGTCCAACATGATGAATATATATTTGTAAAGGTATCTTTGCGTTGAGTAGATTTGGCTGGGGCCGAGTGCCTTGTGAAACCTCTGTCGGCCAACATAATGACCCTGGTGGCTACTGAGAGCCTTACAAGATGGAAGCTGGTGCAAATGGTGGCCATCAATCTTTTTGCTCTGACCCGTGCCCCCTAAGGGGCCTCGAAGTTGAGGCTGATAAAAGAGTCAGTTTTGAACAAGATACTCTCACTGAAGAGGAGCAGACTGTCTGCACGCTTATTTTGGAGCTTATGTGTGAGTAACTCAAAATCGATCATACTGGTGCAGAATGCACTAAAAATGTATATAACATGCTAACCATAACCGACTTCAGAAACTGTGTGAGACATTATCCTTTACAATTATTTTTTGCAGCATCCATGCTGAACGGATTGCTGTTGTTGGTGTACACCATGCAAGACGAATCTGCACTGCTTAGTTACTACGCATTACCTGTCATTAATATGATTCTTGGATGGCTAAGGCTTGACCCCATCCACCTGAAGACTGCACCGTTTACTAGCAAGCTGCAGTATGTATTGTAATCTATAGACAATGGGATGACAAATGCACAGATAACTCAAATACGCGTGTTGATATTGAGGTTTGCAAATTTCATTTGGTCTTTTCTATTTTGACTCGTTTTCGATTAGAGCATTTTGTGTGTTCTAAGGCCAGATTGTCAATCCCATTGAGTGCATCTATTATGCTCTTAACTGCGATTGCATATGCTCATCGGCTTACATTTTATTTCTTTGTGTAAATAAGAATATGGCCCAGTTTATGCAAGCTGCTCAATGGAATAATCAGTATCCCAATGAACGACTGGAACGAATATAAATGTAAGCATTATGATACTGTGATTTTTGCCTACATAATGAATGAGTTGCTAAAAGTGTTTGCAAACTATTGTAGATGTCGACACGCCATTACCTGAGGACTGGGACCTTCAGGGGTTTCTTCCCTTCTCTGGCGTTCATAGGTAGACCTACTTGTTTGCCCCTTTTTCGAGTTGAAGTATTTTCTGAAATAACATTGCCACTCGGAAATTTGCAGCTCTTATAAGTTTAAAGAGACTGCACGACATTTGACTGATGATGAGGAAACAAAGCTGAGAATCACGAGGTTAATTGGACACGGGAAGTGGCTTTGTGAGCAAGAGATTTACGGGTAAGGAAAATGTTTCTTCCGGGAGTCGTGGCATCGTTTACTATTAAAGCATTTGATTTCAGAGTGAAGCTAATGGCCATGACAGCTGGGAAGGATGGAATGAGCATCCAGTTTGAGGCAGTTACTCAGCAGACACCATCTGTGGATCTGCTGATGCAGCTGGAAGAGATGAGCATTTGCTCAAGGCAGGATTCGAAGATGACCGACTCAAGTAACGGTCAGTTGGACGATGAAGAATTCTCGCACGGCCTGCATGCGGACACGTTGGACCGAGAGCGAGACGAGAGATTCGTTAGATCATCTCCTACAACTATTGTGGAAGACAGATCGAAGAAGAATACTGGCAAAGGAATAATTGGCAATTCCAGGAGCGATAAAAAATTGAGGCAGAATGTTGCAATGCAGGTAAATAATACTTTGTATTCTTGCTAGTAGGTTTAGTCCAAATTACGAGATGTTGTTCTCTGCAGACGATCGTGCAGAGGAAAAATATGCACACCCAGCAAGATGGGTTTAGCGATGAGAAACTTCCAGCTTTGAAACCGAAATCAGAAGGAAAACAGGTGACGTTCAAGACCCCTAGTCCCAGTCCACCAGCATCTTCTGGCAGTACGCCACCATTGCCCACACCTGTGCAGCAGCAGCAGCAGCAACAACAACAACAACAGTATGTGCAATACCCCGCTGCAGTGACAATGGGCTGGACCAATGGGATTCCCCCAACACAGGCTCCAATGTACCCACTCTACTACCAGAATTTCCCATCTCAAAAAGCTTACTATCAGCAGCAGGTTGGGTTTTATATGTTTTACTTTGTAATTGCTACAGTTTATTCAAACGAACGTTATTCTACTTTTTCTAGAACTCTCCAATGTCAGATGGAAATATGGCTTCCGGGAACCAAGCAGCCATTTCAAAGTAAGCTTGTATTCTTTGTGTGTTTGTTTTTTGTCTAAGTATAGGATGACATTGACCTTCATCCGGAAACGTTTCATTCATTTTTGCACATAATTAGTTTTCCTGGTCATGGTGGGTTGACTTCAGCTGTCCGCGATCCGCCACAAAGATTCAACTACATCGAACAAGACGCTACAGGTCCGATGAGTTACTCTAAAGCTGTGATTCAAGGCCGAAGCATGTCACCTGCATTTCTGGCTCCTCTGAACGAACGTCCACCTCCTGCTAACTTCAACATGATGCCACCGGCAATGAAAGATGGCGGATCGTGCTCAAACAGCGTCAGCTTCGTCAACCGTCCCGGCAGCGGTTCCACAATGATAGCTCCTGCTCCTGCCCCAGCTCCTTCACCATCTGCAGTCAACTTACTGACGATGCAGCAACAGCAGATGACCGTGCAGTTTGGTTTCCCTTCACCACCGATCATGCCGCCGAAACCAATGGCTGGTGGACACTGGCGTCCACAGTGGTCGCCGGCGGCACACGGACCAATCGCCAACCAGGCTTCTCCACCTGGCCAAATATCTTGGATGCATCAGTTCCCACCGCCATCCATACAACAGACTTTGAAGCATGTGAGCCTTGATCATATGATGGCACAGGCTCAGCAGCAGAGTAGCGTTTCGAGCACAGAAGTTAACGTGCCAAACCAAAATGTGCAGCAACCGCCACAAGATAACCCAGATGGCGGTCATCCGCAGTACATGTACCATCTTTTGAATCAAGCTCCACCGCACAATCAGTTTGCTAACGTCGCTGCCGGTCTTACCAGGCCTTACCATATGCAGAATGCAATGATGGTTCCGCAGCACGGAATATGGGGTGGTGCGGTTTCGACACCACCTCCTCATGTGGACAAGTTGCCACCATCAAACCCGCCTCAACACACCGGTTTGGTCTCTCAGGTCTTGACAACCACGACTGTAGCTCCACCGACCACAACTCCGCATCATCCCTCAGGTGCTAGCTAGTATTGTATTATTAAGTTAGGGTGTAACTTAAAGGGGACATAATCATCCTACGTATTGTACTGTGGCATAATATTATATTGAGTATCTTGTGCATAATCGTGTTGGGATTGTCCAGGAGGATCAAACCGAGGACATGAGGAATACAACAGAGCAAGCGGAAGTTCAACAGCGGATCTGGAAACCGACACGAGCATCAAGCAGCCTTCGGACATTCTAGAAAGTAACACGTACTCATTGTTCAGCTCATCCTGGTCGTCAGGTTTAAATTTGGGTGGTACATCAATTAACAAAGAAAAGGAAGGCAAGTTTGCATGCAAGATGTGTGAATGAACGGTGTCCAGTGCAATGTTTTACATAAGTATTACTTTCAGATGAATCGGGATCCTCAAATGCGTTGCAGTTTGGCGGCCTGCTCCAACAAGGCCTGCAGGTGATGTCCTTATAAAATAGTGACTTAATGTTTTATGGTCATAGAGCATTGTTTTCTTAATGAACCACATGCTTTTTGGCTGCACAGTCTTTATGGTCGAGTCCAGGACCTACACCATTGGAGCAACTTCTTGAGCAGCAAAAAAGGAAGCGAGAACCTGTCACAAAGTGAACGGCATCCTACCCAATCCCAAAGAGAGTTGAATGGTGAAGTTTTCAATATTCTGTGTTGAATGTGAATTTTCAGTTGGTACCTTGAATTTGGAATTGTCATTGTTTATTGTATCAGAAAGGTGAGTGCATGTTTTTCAGCACAAGATAGTCACTTGTGAGGGATTGGGAAAATGTAGAAAAAGGAAAACGTACATTTAGTCTGACAATTCTTTAAACATTCTCCATTTTGGCCCTCTGATAAAATATAATTTAACCAGTACTATATCAAATCACTGTTTATGTTAAGTGGATTATTACAATGAGTTCAATGTTGCAGGTTTTTTGCAAATTTTGCCAAATGGGCAGGCTGACTGACAGAAGACAGCCCAGTGCAAGCAACGCAACCCTTTCCCAAAGAGGTGCCTGACCACCCACATCCCTGGCGGGTGAAACGGTTTAAGTGGGAAATGCTGGAGGGATTTGAACCAGCCAAGAAACGAAACACAAGCAAGTAAAGAACTGCAAATGGGTGCAAAGCAGATAGTGACGAGGACAAATGATGGCGGCCCTGGCTGCCTTGTCCGTCTTCTTCCATTTGCCGCACAATACCCACCCTCTACCCCCCAGATCATCCTTTGTAGAGATAGTTGGTGATGTTCGGGTGAAGCGCGAGCCAATTTATTCGATTGCATCAGCAACAGTGTTGTTTGAACCACCGAGCATACGACATGGTAGTGATCGCCAAGTGCAAAAACGTATTTAAAAGATGTATACAAAACAGAAGAAACTGCGTTGGATAGAGATTGGGTACATGTAATTTGCATTTTCACTGGGTGAAGGATGAGGTTTGCTAGCAATTGTCAAGACAACGATGTTTATGTGCTGTACGACTGGTAGGAGGGGGGTTGCGGAGTTGGCATAGTACTCGAAATTCTAATTCCATATTAGACAATAGAGCTTTCCCGTGTATTCAGAGGAACGAAGTACATTACACTTGAAAACTAACCGGTTGCGGCGTAGTGCGGTATGTCACGGCAAGGGACGGAGCGCAACATCACATGAATGCGTACTAAGGACGTGCTTTATATTTATTTTTTCCCCCTTCTGTATAGTTACCACACGTATCTCTTTGCACACTTTAAAGTTTTCTAGTTTTCCTTTTTAATCTGTTATTCTGTGCCATTTGAATGTTTTCTATCGAAAACCCATTTTTACCGTTTGGATGTTCCCAGTGAAGCATTCAGTGCATGCCACCTCCTGTAAAAAGCACATCTTCCATAGCATTTGATTGGGGTTGGGAGCTCCATTGATGGTTGTCATCTTTTCCAGTGCACTGTTAGGCTTAAATTACTTCCAGTGTTTAATTGTAATGAGGGATGCTGCTGTATATGAAGTTGGCTTACTGTAATCCACGATACCTGCATGCTTAAATTCACGAGAAAACATTACCTGGTGTTGTGCTGATGGTGTGACAAGGTTTTGGAAGACACATTTTTTGTTTATAATCTAGAGCTAGACACCGCTTTATTCGTGGTTTCACATGGGTAAACATGTAATGTCAGCTGGTAGAGTACAAAAACAAATTAACTGTAAATGCAAGGATTTTTTTTGGCCTGTTGAAATAATAATTGATTCGAAACATCGTGCAGTATGGAGGACAGAGCAGGAAGTCACTTCATACAGTACTTTCCCATATAAAACATACAGCGAAACTCGTGTTGTAGTACCGGTACTTTGTCCGATGCACAGTTTCATATTTTCGGTTCATTGTAATTTGTTGCGTCGTTGGTTGATTTTACAATGTAGACTGAGCCCTCGTAGCTTTTTGTGTCTAGCGTTTCTGTGGATTACAAATGATCGTTTCTAATTATCATTATATAAAAGAAGGATTAATTCGGAAGAAAATTAATTATATTTGGCTGCGCAACCCCATCTCCATAGTAGGAAATGCACTTTGTAATACATAAAACACCCATTCCCACCTGAAAAGAAACGCAAATTTTATTTGTTCAGCGGATTGTTCAGCATGTTATTATCGAAACGATTGTCTTTTTTAAAAATGTGCAGGTTCCAGATAAAACGCCCGTAACAGTTTTCAGTGTTATTTTGTGTCCTGTGTTGGTTCGGCTAATTAGTGACATTGGATTTGCTGGGCGTATCTGCAGCATAAACTTTCCCATGGGTAAACGCATAGTTTTGAAGTCAGGGTGGCCACCAGACAATTATGGGCGTGTGTTAGCAGATTTTAGTCGTCTTTCAGTGGAAAGAATATCTCGTACGTACAGTCCAACCCTTATATACAGACCTATAGGTATAGTATACTTCATAAAGTCGCCTAAAATGACATTTAAATTAGGCACCTACATCGCTCCTAATGGTCTTTTTCAGTATATATTCTATTTTACAATTTCACCACTGGATAGTTTTGCCAATCATTCCTTTAATTGCTATATATGATATGACAAAATAGAGAAATGCATAATTATATATGTAATCATAATTGAAATAATGCAAACAAATGAAGTGCACACAGATGATTATTATGGCTATACAGTGGAATCTGTAGTGGCTCTCCTTATAAGGGCATTCCCGTATAAAAACGGGTTTCATCAAGAGTGGTTTCATCCACGTCACATGATTAAGGGCTTGGGGCTCCCCTTATATAAGGGCAGTTCCATTAGAAAAAGCGCTATTAATTGTTCTGCTCTCAATGGATTCATTGGCTCAAACACATGCTTGAAAACTATTTAAACACTATAATATTGCTGTCAAATGACGTTTTAATTATTATAAGGGCATATACCCTTATATGGGGGACAGAAGGGAGATACCACTGCATACAGAAATATTGCTATGCATATGGTATGAATTCAAAATGTTTATAATATCTGATTAATATATACGTATTAAATTAATTATTAATATACAGGGTGTTTCAAAAAGATTCATCCGATTTCAAATGATTATATTATGAAAAATAATGAACACAGACACTTGAG
>JAQIWR010001530.1:0-13474 GCA_034695945.1 Glomeris hexasticha
GGGGCCGCTTTCGCGTAATACTCCTCCATCACCGTTATATAATGGGTGAGAGGTTCCGTATCACCCTGCCAGCGCTTTTCGAGTTCGCCCAACAACTGCTGCCGATAGTCAGCCGGCAAATAGGTGGCAAGAAACTCTCTTTGAAAGGAATTCCAACTGCGAACCTCTTTTGCCGGCCATTCGAGCCACGTACTCGCAGCTCCTATCAGCGCAGATGGTAACACTCGAGCCAAGAACTCGGACTCGGTATAGACATAATGCTCGATATATCTTATAATCTCATTGAGAAAGTCCAGCGCCTGTACCTTCCCCAAGGGGTCGAATGTCGGTAACTCCTTTTTAAATGTTGGAGACTTACCACGACGGGTCCCTTCTGGTGCAAACCGCGGTCTGCAACTATTCAGAAGGGACTGAGGGACGTCATGTTCGCCGGGAGCTGGTTCCCGCTCCTCTGCCACTGGTGGCATAGAAGGGCGCACTTCCCTCTGTTCCTCCCCTCTACGGGGTGCTCTTGTGGCTGAGGAAATAGAGGAACGAATGCTATGGAACACATTCTCCCCTCTACTGGTCTGGCTTGGTGGCGCTGAGCGAGGAGCTCTATGCTCAACTGGTTCAGCTGGCGCACCACTGCGAGAATGGTGGCTGGACTGGCTACCAACAGATGGAGCCCTAATAGCAACGGACGGGGCCTGACGGCCAACAGACGAAGCCCGGCTGCCAGCGGACGGAGCCCGACTGGCAAAGGACGGAGCCCGGCCGGCAGCGGACGGAGCACTACTGCTCAACCTCCCGGCCCGCACGTTGTCCTCCAAATTTACCAAACCCATGACTCGTCTTATCACGGATGCCTCCCCTTCGGCATCCACCGGCAAGCCCAAGAGCCCGCAGAGACTTCTCATCTCTGCTTGGTGCTGTACTTGCGGTGGCCGAGGGACATCAACGTGAGAGCGAGCTCCTGCAGATGTCAAACTCGTTGGAGCGCGAACACTTCTCTTACGAGCCACTCCTGCCTCAGAGAGAAACACTCTGCGACGAGGGACAGCTTCCCTAGTGCAGTCATCTCCGAAGAAGAGGCTCGCTCCACTGGATGCACTCGAACTGACCCTCGACTCCGTTCGTCTCGGAGGAGGTAAACCAGACGTCGATGCACCAGGGTCATAATATACAGAGCTACCACTACCCACCCTCAACCCCATGCCAGGTGGGGGAAGGCTATTGGATGTGGAAGCCTCTGTCCTTGCTGTTGGTGCACTGCTGGAGGAACCAGCGCTCTCCCTCGCATCCGCGCTATGCCTCGATCCTGCTCGACTGGAAGGAGCAGGAGGAGCAACAGCTGTCATGGATGGAGTGGGGCCTGCTGATGTAGTGCCTCCAGCAGTGGTGGAACGAGGAGCGGATAGAGCCACGGAAGTTGGCTGCACAACCCGTCGCAGCTCGGCTGCGGAATGCGGCTGTGCGGCCCGTCGCGGCTCGACTCCGACTGGGAAACGACTGGCGGATCGTTCCGTATGTCGGGCAACGCTCGATCTTGTTAAATAGTGCGATCTTTCTAAAATGGGGGCGGGCTCAGGTGGAGGCACGCTCGATGTGCGCCTCGGCCGTCTGCGCTCGCGGCTCGGCTGCGACCCCCTCGACTCAACGTTGGAAATGGACTGGTCCGCCATTAACCAGGTTACAGTATGCCCCGCAAGCCTACACAAAAACTAAGTAGAACGATTCTTATAGAACGTTTGTACTTACGATTTTGTTCCACTGCTTGCTGTCCAGGTGAACAGTTAGATGCTCACTTCTGAACCTCGGAATCTCTGAAGGTGGCCAGCCCTTGTCCACTTCGAACCACTACTGATTGGCACTTGCAGCTTCAACTTCCTGTTGTTCCTGCCCTCAATCAGGTCTCTTGGGACAAGACTGACGACCAAGAGATCCCGGACGGGCCCCCAATTTGTAAAGATCCGGTCTAGGGTCGGAATCAAATTACAACAATGAGGCCAATTCGGAGTACTGTTGGTTTATTATATCCAAAGAGCAACACTGATGCTATCACTAATAAACCGCCTGGCTGCGGATTCTCCACTCTGGGGAATTTCTGATAGCCCTTAAGATGAAGGAGGAGGTTTCTGATCTCCCAGCTAAGGCTGGGGCAAAGAAACCATCACTCACTAATATCACTGCGCTTGGGAGCAACTCTACCAAGACTGAGAAGTGACCAGGAGCAGTGGTTGTACACTGTCTTAATAGTGGACAACCTAGACTGCTCATTGGTCGCTCAGTTTGGGAGGCTGGCAGTGGGGAGGAACCTTGCGTGCTCACTCGCGGACCTCACTGCCACTCTTTGGTTGTTCCGCCCTTAACTCCGCCTCTTGCACCGGTGCGGCACACCCTGGCACGTGCCGCACGTACACCTCTTGACAGGTCACGTGAGAGCCATTAATAATGGCTCCATCCCGGCATCAATTATCCGAACATCCCATGGTAGCGGGATTTCGGATAATTGGTCACCTGTCAAGAGTGACGGATTTATGGCGACAAGCACTCTAAAAGCTTTTAGCGACTTTTAAGAGGATTAAATTCACCTTTAAGTTGTTGAAAAACAACTTCACCTTTTAAACTTTAAGCACCCAAAAATGGGTTGTTACATCTCCCCCTCCTCAATCAGACGGACATTCCTGTCCGTACAAAATCGGAATCCGCCAACTCACGACCTGTTACGCACTAGAGTCGGAGTGGAATCTACCTCAGCCAGGCTACTACAAAAAGAAAACATGTACAGTAGTATCAGAATCACGCATATCAAAGATTATAATATTTCAAAACGATAAACGAACGACGGGTGTAAATCGACGAACGATGGCGTAAAGAGCCAGAATCCAAGTGAACGACGGGAAACAAACACAATACCAGGGCACGGTATCACTATGAGGTGATCAATCCTCTTAGATCAAGTCGATTCCTCATCCGTGGTCATGAGGCATCGTCGTCCAACAGTTCCAAGACCGCGCTGGAACCAGGCTTGGAATGTTCCTTTGCCTCAGGCGAGGACTTCATGGCATGACGACGACATCGAAGAAGAAGAAGAAGAGAAGACATCAAGAAGTATGTGCCTCAGCGAGGACTTCATAGCGACATGGTGATATGGCGATATGGTGATATGCTGCTCTGCAGACGTCCCCTCACCAAGAACACGGTCCCGCTGTCACTGCGCGGGAATGGGCAGCACTTGCGCACCATGTTCTGATGGGACAGGCCAACTGTCAACGAATCGCCCATCAATGACTGCGATCGACATGGCAGTGGCCGAAGAGGAATGGAAGTTTCTGCACGCAGATTGCTGCCGCAAACAAACTTTTGGCCGCAACATTTGAGGAGTTCTCCAAAGTAGCCGCCGGCAGAGTAGCTCGTCTGTCCCCCTGCAGCCGGGGTTTCTATGGTGAAAGAAGACGGACACAAGGTAATGGCCGCCTGGCCGCAGCAAACGTTTGTGGCTCTTCCGGGGACCGTTCACCAGCTGGGACAGCGCTTAACAGCAGAAACAGAGCAGCTGCCGGAATGGGAGTGTATTGGGGACCATTTGTCGTCCCCGCACAGACCGCAGTGAGGTCATCACAACTTGCAACTGAGGAGCTCCCACCACTGCCACCAGAAGAAGAAGTCATTCGCCCTCGCCGAAGAAGAAGAAGTTATGTAGGCAGGCACTCAAGAGAAAGACAATTTGGCGCTGGGGTGCAGCTAATTCACCAGAGGCAGCCTGAAAAATCGTGCATGCTTCCACAATGTGACGACGGTGAATTTGGAATAGCTTGAGGAAGTGGCTGCCGGGGCCGAGGCAATCCAGGAGGACGAGTCGAGGGTCCAGGGACACCCGGCGCCAATCCGCCAGGATCAAGAGACGATCACCAGAGTTCTTTGGGCAATCAAGAAGCCGATAAACTTGCTGTTGCTGGAACCAAGACGAAATGAACATTTGTTATTTGATGAAGGACGTCGCTGGGAGAGTCAGCCGACGTTTGGTTTAAAACGGAATTTTGGGTTGCCATGGGAATGGCTCGGAACTTCCCTTGTTCCACACCCATGGCTGGTGATATGCAACATGAAGACGTATGGGAGGAAGGCAACAGCTGCAGCTTGCCGGCACCGCTTCCTCCACCGCTGTGTCTCACTTTGGCGATGACGATAGATGGGAAAGGAAAAGGGGTAGGGAGAAGCATCATGAAAGGAGGGGTGGGGATACCCTCAGGTTAGGATCAACTAGGCGGCCCCCGTGGGGCGACCTAACACTGTGCTGCCGCACGGTCTGGCCCCGGCCGTGTCGCACCTCGTGTTGTGCGCGCTAGCCCTCCGACCGCCAGATCGCGGATCCCAACCCGAGGGGGGAAAGGGTAGAGAAGAGGAAGGGAGTGCCCATAAGGGTGAGATCAGAAAAGTATTCCCCTACGGGCAGCTAATCGGAATCCGTGGACGGTTGCAAAGGTCGTAACGTAAGTTATGACCGGGAATCACTTTTGGGAGTCACTATAGGTGTTTTCACGTTAGGGTTGTCCACGTTAGGGGGATCTTGTTTGGTTTTTTGGTCTCGTTGGGGGGTCCGCCCATGAGATTTCTCTCAGGGCCAAGTTGCAGCGATGTCACGTTCAGTCCGGCTAGGAGAGTTGGGTGCTTATAGGGTAACCCGAGAGTGGACAGAGTCCCCATCATCGGAATCCCCCAGGAGCAAGTCGTCGCCAGTGGAAAGGGAGTCTTCCGCCTCTTCGACCCGCTCAACTGGAAGGGAACTTCCTATAGCACCCTCTGTTGTGACTGATCTGTCACCTTCCAGGAGAGAACTCTCACCGGACGCCTCGTCAGCTCTGGTGGTAACCTCCATCCTTTCCGGTACAACCACATCCCTCTCCTCTCTGCCAGTGTCTTTGGGGGAGTACTCGTCTGCTTCCGCCACACCTCCACTCTCCGAGCCCGCAGAATCGATTCGTAGAGTCGCCAAGTCCACCGAGGGAGAGCTCCTGAGCGGGGCACGCACACTGGGACGCACTTCCAGTGGCTCTAGCTCGCTCGCCTCAGGGTCCTTCTCCATCCCTCGGGACACTCCACAACACAAGTCCTCTGTGGTCGCCTCTGATTCTGCGGACGAGACTACCACCGGCTCTTCCGATGGTAGGGGTTCAGACACCGGCGCCGTTTTAGGTGTCTTCTTCTTGTGCCGCAGGAGGGCTGAAGCTAGCGGGCCAAAGACGGGTTCAGCCGAAGCGGGCTGGTGTGGGACAGAGTCTACCACCACCGTTAGAGGTTTCCCGAAAGCGTAGGACAAGTCCTTTAACACCTCCTCGGGATTCCCCCTACGCCGCTTCAACACACGCGTCAGCTCGAAGGTTGCGAGCGTGGGGTCCTCAGGAACAGGGACCACCATACGGGCATGTCGCAACTCTTCCCACAGCTTCTCATTCTCCGCGACCAGCAGCCTCTCTGTAGTCTCGGCTTGGCGCTTCCTTTTATTGTCTGCAGCCTGGTAAGCCTGCCATTCCTCGGCAGAGGGCCTTGAACCAGGCTGCATCCGCGCCACCCGCTTCTCTTCGCGGGCTCGAGACTTCGCTGCTTGTCGGGCTTGCTGGTCCTCCTTGGTTTCCCTCCTGGGTGCGGGAACAGGGTCTTTTCGGGGCGCGGCACGGGCAGTGGCTCTGGCTTCCTCTTGGCGACGACGCTCTTCACCTTGGCGCCACTTCTCATCCTCCTCCCGGCGCTGTTTTTCCTCTTGGCGTTTCCTCTCCTCGCGGCGTCTGGACTCCTCGAGTCGGCGCTCCTCTTCCTCCTTGCGCTTTCTCTCCTCCTCTGCCGCATGCCTCGCTTCCTCCTGACATCTCGCCTCCTCCTGACGTCTCGCTTCCTCCTGACGTCTTGCCTCCTCGGCTCTTCTCTTCTCCTCCTGTCGTCTCGCCTCTTTCTCACGTCTCGCCTTAGCCTCTCGTGCCCGTGCTTCCGCCGCTCGGAGTGCTTCCTGTTCCCGTTCCACCTTTCGGCAAGCCTGCTCGTATCGAGCCTGGCAAGCTCGACGCTCAGCTTCCTCGGGATCTAAATCCCTCGACTGAGCGGAACCTGCCCCGGCCGCAAAGGCTGTCGCTGGTGGGTTGGATGTCCTTCCTTCCTGTTGGTCCCGTAGCTGCTTGGCCTTCTTCTCCTGCAGCCTCCATTTGGTCGGGTGGGTGCGCCTCCTCCTTGATCGAGTTCGGCTCCTGCGTCCGCCCTCGTCGCCCTGGTGCTCAGCAGGTGCTGGCCTGGCAGCCTCGTCCTACCAGTCCATTGTAGCACCTGATGTTGAGGGCTCAGAGGGGAAGGTCTGGTCGGCCCAAGACTGTTCGGAAGACCGTCGGCCACCAGACTGTTCCGCAGGAGTGTGCGATCGGGACTTGGAGTGGTCTCTTGACCCAGCCGCCCGTTGCTCCAGCTGGGAGGGACACCAGGCAGCAGTCGACTTGGAGGTCGACTGGCTGGACCCGGTATCCCTTTGCCTCTCCTCAACTCCTCGTCTCGGGGAGCGGGCCCTCGCTGATGCACTTGAAGCAGCAGCTGGTCCGGAAACTGAAGGCTCTTGCAGCAGTGGGGGTTTCCAGTTCGATGTTAGAGTTAGTGGACACGGGTCCTTGGGTGTTTTTCCAGAATCCCCGTGTCGCCTCCAAGCCTCTTCCTTGGAGGAGCCCGCAGCTTCCGCAGAACTGGCTCTCCCCCGGGCAGCCTCTGGGGCTGATACACGCTGGGGGCATCAGATCTGGCGGGAGCAGACTCCTCTCTTTGACGGCGCGGCGAGTACGGGTTCTGGATCCTTACGTCCGGGTCAGGTTCAGGCTTCCTCGCTGTCTTTGGCCACGGAGGGATGTGGTCTGGAAGGGGCGCGATGACGGGTGCCTCGCATGGCACGAGCGGTCCCCTTCGCGTCCTTGGCAGATCGGAGTCGTAGTCCTCCGTTGCCAATGCTGCTTCCTCTTCAGCGGTGAGAGGTCCGTCTGGGTCTTCCAAACCGGCATTCGGCCAGTGATACTTCATGCCAGAGAGGCTGATGAAGATCAGGCCCTTCGTCCTGTACGTTGCCTCGATGGCCTCCTGACGGGTGTACCAGCCGTTGTCACGCGACCTCTCCTCCGCCTGATAGGTGCGGGTGACAGGGTCCCAAACCCGACCAGGCATCGGACCGATGGACATCCTCCTCCCTGACTGCTGGTAACACTGGAAGAAGGACATTTAATAAATTAACCACGTTCGATTGCAGGAACTATTAATCACAGAGGAGCAATACGGGAGTGGAAATGGTGGCCCACTTGCAGGGGCTGCTCACCATCTACTAAGCTCACCTGTAGCAGGGCTCAAGTAGATGTAGCAACGTAATTATTAAATTACCCCTCCTGCAAGTGGGTGGGGCAGGCAAAGTGTTTTAAACATGTGCAAGTGGGATTTCACTTGTAACAGCATTTGTTACCCAATGGGAGTGTAAAGGGGCAAAGTGGGGAGCCACCCTCCCACTGATCTCCCCTTACACTCAACCACAACTGTAGCAGGTTCACCAACTTGACTTATCGCTTAAAACACCTTGTTAGTTAACAAAGCGCGTCTTTGAACGAGCCAGCTGGGAAAGATCGACATGTGGTTGGTAATGACGTCACTAACACTCACGTAGGGGTGGAACAAGGCGGAGCATACATGCTGGCCACGCCCCCTACGCAGTGACGGCGCCAACTTCAACCTACATGTTGCCACAATTTTCCCGCTAACTCTGCTCAAAACCACGGTACGGGTACATTAAATTTAAAATATAGTATGCAAACTCACTATTGACAAGGGCGACACCTATAGGGAATTTTATGGTGGGGAAAATAACCCACCCACGCTTCCTATAGGGCCACTTGTCAAAAATGGCGCATCCAAAAATTTATTATGAAATAAAATTTATTATAGCAATGCTTTGTCGATTCTGGAACAATCTGAGCACATTTCTCTTGATATTTGGCTCGCCCTGAATATTTTAACCCAGGGGTCAGAGGTGAACGTAAAGTTCAAACCAAGTCATGACGTCATCGAGCGACTCGAATTACGAATCGCTCGAATTTAGCCAACTTATCGTATGCAAAACGGCTCTAAAACTGTTCCAGAACGTACACGACTCGTTCCGAATATAAATTCGGTTGATTTCGCCATGCGATTGAGGTCGGAATCTCGGCTAGAAGCCGAGTCATGCCGCGACCTCGTTAGACCTACCGCATGGCGTCCGAGTCGTGTCACAAAGAACGCTAGTTCGAAACGCTCCTCTGCCCGACATTTCCACTAACTTCGCAAAAAACTAGACGAAACTCCGCAAAAACTTCGCTAATTTGGCGACAATTATCGTGCGCGACTGCCCACGACGACCACCAACGACGTTATGTCGTAATTGCCGTTCCAACGTCTGTCAACACCCCCTGGTGTTATCACGGCCGATCTATGGCACGCGCACGATATTCGGGGAGGGGGGAGGCAACGGCTTCGGGAAGAGCCGGCATCGCTCCCACCTTCGAAGATGTCGCAATTAGCGGCCACCTTCGTTTTTACATAATGGCGTCTCTAATAAACTTTGATTTCGTTTAAAAATCTATAACTTCCACATTTTGCGCACCAAATTAATAAAAACTTTATCACCATGAAGGATTTTTCATGGAGAATCCGAAAAACACTACTGGCATCGCCGATGCTGCACTTAGATTTTTCGATCGTTACAACTTCTCACCTGAACATGACAACTTTCGGAACTCCCTCAAAAGTCGTCAAAAACGTTGCCCATGAACAAATTAGTGCCAAACTAAACTAATTCAAACGTTTTGCTGTTAATTTGGCGGCCTGGGATGCTGCAATTCGCTGCGAAACGTCAAAAATCGTAATTACGATAAAACGCCGAAAAACAGCCATCCACCGCCCAAAATTGGTCCCAAAATTCAGCAAAATAGCAATCCCAACTGAAATTAGCATGATTAAACGATTGGCAATGTCAGTTTTCGCCTAAACTATGCCGATTTAGCTGGGCATAGATGGCGGCGACGGACTTTTAAGCAAAAATCGTCTGGCATCGGGCCGATGACGTCACAGCGTCCACCGCGCGATGTCACAGTATCTCTACCGAGCTGCAAATGCTATTATCTCATGGTATTTTGATACACCTTCTGTGCTGGATGACCACTACAATTTAAATCAGCACTAGACTTAAGTATGGCTTGCCTAATCTGTCCATGGTAGCCACGTCTCTCCACTGGCGCCCGCATTTCTGCTACCCAGCACATGGCTTTCGCGATCGGGTCAACGTTCTCTCCACCTCTAACATGACAGTCTCTGGACACTTACCATCAGAGCCCTGCCAATCTCTGGACCCTTACCATCAGAGATTTGTCAAAGGTGGCGTCAGACCTTTCAATCTATCCCTCTGCAGCATCAGGCATGCAAAAGGAAGTATACCATTATGCAAAACGTTTCCCGTCCTCCGAAATATTCCTGCCTATTTCGGAGGACGGCCTGCCTATTCCTGTGAATCTTGGCAGGCCGTCCCCGTGCCAACTTTCGTGGAGCCGCAACTGGTAAACCAGGAATAACTGGTTCCACGAATTTAGTTAGCTGGCAAATATGTACAGGACCTATTTCTCTCCCAGTTTCAACCTCGCGAAGCTGCACCAACAATTCGGAGATCACCTTAACTACCTCAAAGGGACCGTCACGAAGTGGTGCCAATTTTGTGGTGAATTTCTTGGAGGCATCTGATAACACATGTGTGTTTTTCAGGACTAGGTCAACTACCTTAAACTCACAAACTCTGCGCTTCTTGTCATAGTCCCGCTTCTGCCTCGCAGAAGCCTTTGCCTGGTTCTCCCTTACTTCCAGGTAAACCTTGGCAAGACAGGCACTCAAGTTCTTGGCAAAGGACTTCAGGTCGCTTTCACCGGGAACCACCAAGCCTCTTGCTTGGGTATCGTCCAGCTTCCATGGGTATTGCATTTTACGGCCCAGGAATACTTCACATGGTGCCAACCCAGTGGACTCGCTGACGGCAGTGTTCATAGCGAACCCGAGTTCCCTTAGCCTGACGTCCCAGTCAGTATGGATGTTCTTAGCAAAAATACGCAGTTATACTTCCAGTGTCCGATTCATCCGCTCAGTCAGATTACACTGCAGATGATATGGGGTGGTGTGTTTGGGTTTCGTACCCAACCCCCTCCACATCTCCATGTTTATGTCTGAAATGAACTGAGGGCCATTATCGGACAACACTGCGTCAGGGAAGCCGTACTGACAGCACAATGTCCAAAAGTGCTCTGCGATAGGCCGAATTTTCGCCTCTCGCAGTGGGAATAGGGCGACCCATTTTGAGAAATAGTCTACCGTGACGAGTAGAGTTTCGTGGCCCGCGTCGTCCGGGGCAACGGGCCAGCCAGATCTACTCCAATCATGGTCCAGGGTCCCACTGGAACTGTGCACTGCATAAGGCCAGGTGGAGGCTTGTTACCAGGTTTCGCCTTCTGGCACGCCACACACCCTCGGCAATATGCCTGCACGTCCTTCTTCATCGCTGGCTAGGTGTGACTATCTCTCAACCTCACGTAGGTCTTCGCAGCACCCATGTGCCCTGCTAGCGGGGGGTCGCGAAACTGCTGAATCAGCTTGGCGCGCAGAGCGACTGGCACCAAAATCCGCTTGCAGCTTTCAAGAGACTCATCATCTGGCGAGACTGGTGGGAAATACTTCTTCATTATGCCACGGTCCAGCACGCACCTTTCGGCAGCCTCCAGGGCCCTCCTACCCAAGCCACTGTCCTTGGGGATTTCCTGTGTCGCTAAATAGCGATGCACCCCACCCAGGAGCTCATCCTCCAACTGGGCTGAGATCCACCCCTCACGATCAGGGTAGAAGTCCAGGGGCACTGCGTCCGTAGCTGCGACCGTGACCAAAGTATTTTCTGCCTGCCCACCGTCTCCCAACAGAGGGTTCCGAGAGAGGGCGTCTGCCATCTTATTGGTTGCACCCAAACGGTATCTAACCGTGAAGTACAGCGCTTGGAGTAGCAGCGACCATCGCGCAAGTCTTCCAGCGGGTTCCTTCATCTGTCGGAGCCACGTGAGAGCCAGATGGTCTGTCTCTATCGTGAAGTGTGAATACTCTATGTACTGAGCGAACTTCCTGATTGCCCAGACTACGGCTAGGCACTCTTTCTGAGAAACAGAGTAGTTTGCTTCGGCAGGGGAGAGTCCTCGGCTGGCAAAGGCCACCGGTCACTCGACTCCATCCGTTTCCTGCAGCAAAATTGCCCCAAGACCCAAATCGCATGCATCCGTTTGGATTATAAATTCCCGATTCAGGTCTGGCAAAGCTACTCTTATATTACTCAGAAGAAGTCGCTTGAGACTCTCTACTGCTTGCTCCTGCTCTGGACCCCTTGTCCAGACGCAGTTTTTGGACGTTAGCTTAGACAAGGGTTTTGCCACCTTTGAAAAACCAGGTGTCAAATGCCGGTAATAACCCGTCAACCACAAGAACTGCTGAATCTGCGCTACGTTCTGGGGGGTTGGAAAGTCAACAATCGCGGCCACCTTGTCGAGATCGGGACGCAGCAAGCCAGGTGACAGGACGTGCCCCAAGAAACGAAACTCGTTCACACAGAGTTGTATCTTGTCGGGGTGCACTGTCAGACCATGTTTCTTCAAACGGTCTAAGACATCCTTCACATGCTTGATGTGCTCCTCGATCGTATTACTATAAATGACAATGTCATCCAAGTATGCCATCGCCCAATTCCAGTAGGAGTCTCCTAAAACCTCGTCCATGAGACGCTGAAAGGTTGCTGGCGCATTGCGCAGTCCAAAAGGCATCACCTTGAACTGCCACAACCCACAGTACAAATCCAGTGTTGTAAAGAACTTCGCCCTCCCAAGCTGGGACAGAATGTCATCTATCCTCGGCATGGGGTACTGATCAGCGATTGTTACGCTGTTCAATTTGCGGTAATCTCCACACAAGCGGAATGTACCGTCTTTCTTTCGGACTATTGCCAAGGGAGAAGACCAAGGGCTCTTGGACTTTCAATCAACCCTTCAGCGATCCAGACTTGTAGCTGCTCCTTTATTATAGCCCTCTTGGCATTATTCAGAGGACGCACTGGACAACGGACAGGCACATGACCTCCAGTGTCGATGACATGCTTCACTCCTTCCGCCACTCCTGGCTTATGTTGGAAGGTGTTGGCATGTATATTTAACACATCCAACAACTGGATCTAATAAGCAGAGGGGCAGGCAGACTCAGCTACCCTTCGGGCCCATACTTCCATTCCAGTAGCCGCACATGGCATTGCAGACATTAGAGGGTCAAAGGGTACGACCACTCCAGGTATTTTCCTGGAGGTCCAAGTGCCCGCTGCCACATCTGGGACAATTTCTGTGTCTCGCAAGAAATCTCGTCCCAGGATTACAACCTGGCGACACTTCGGTACCACAATGAACGTTTGCTGCCTGTATCCACCGGCCCACCTCACTTTAATGGTCGCTAAGCCCATTGATAAAGCGCGGCCGGCTGCCGTTTCCAGTTGCAACTGACCAGCTGGATCGATTGTCACACCTAGTAATGAATTACATAGGCTCTCGTCTATAATACATCCCGAGGCTCTAGGGTCCATTAATGCCTGTACCTTCTTCCCATTGAGCTTCACACGCAGTAGTGGAACTCGATCCACTGCCGGGTCACCGAAAAGACTTTTATAGGCTTCTGCCTCGTCTTCGGGAGCTGACGGCACGGACCAGGGAGGAAGTTGGCGTACACCTCGGCTGTCAGCTACTGTGCTGGTAGCCGGGCCTTCTGGTTTTTTGCCTCGGGACAATACACAGCCATGTGCCCTTCCTTTCCGCAGTTATTGCAGCGGAATGGGCGCATGACTCTACCTGGTGTCCGATCTCATCTCAAAATAGGAGGTCTGGCCCCTTCCCTCGGCTTATCAACAGCCGGGGGGCCAGGCGTGGTGGGAGCCATAGGCCGATCAGGCCGCTCAAAACCAAACCACTCGTCTCCTGTCACGAGATCGGTTCTCTCTCTCAAATCGGGGTGGTGGTCGTGGTAACCGTTAATCCCCTGGGTGCAAGATGGTGACCAGGGCATTATAGACAACTGGCCCAGGACCTGATGGACGAGCAGTGGCTTTGAGCTGGTTGTCCCACCCTAACCTGGGGTGCATACATGCATCTTTCCCAGGTGGCGATTGGCTTCCTTCCATCGCCATAGCCATCTGCTCCATCCTCGGAGCCATCTTGAATAACTCAGCCAAACTCTTACAGTTGGCATTAAAGATGTAGTTCCGATATTCAGGCCTGGCTTGCCTTGCCACTCGGTCTACTCTTGTCCTTCCAGGTACGTCAGGGGCCGCTTTCGCGTAATACTCCTCCATCACCGTTATATAATGGGTGAGAGGTTCCGTATCACCCTGCCAGCGCTT
>JAQIWR010001531.1:0-13471 GCA_034695945.1 Glomeris hexasticha
CCGCTCCCAACTGCGTTGCGATCGGGTAGCGGCGGGTAGCGTCCCAAACTGCCCCCGGGTGCCATTTTGCGTTTCGACACCCATAACTGACGTTTCTTGGGGAGTACGGACGCATACTTGGTGGCAAATTGTAGCTTACAGGCCAGTATTTCACGTGTACACAATGAATAATTAATCATCTATTCTTTTTGAATCGCTTTAGGCGTGAACAGATGAAAGTTGGAAAATACTTTGACATGCGGAAAACACGTTCGCATTTACTGCATGGAATGTTATGCAGCGATTTGTACGAAACTTTAACTGTTCATTCAATAGGTCGATAGCTCACACCAATTTTAATTTCGCGATTTTTGAAAGTTTAGTTTTTGTTCTAGGTCGCTTGTTGCACACTGCCCCTTGTACCAATCGTCCCCGCTCTCCCCTATAGGAAAAGGGAGGGGTGAGGTGGGCGTGGCTTCAGTTCCTTCGGATTTTACCCTCGGCAAAGAAGTTTCACATCAATAATATTTGGTTAGCACATATTATAGGTAACATTCCTTGTAGTTTAGCAAATTCATGAGCTGAATTCTTCAGTCTGAAAAAAATCAAGTTTACACATCACAAATTTGTGGGCTAATTGATTACTTGGAAAATTATTATTGGCAACAAAAATTTGTAACGGTTTTTTAATTTGTTTACACAAAGTATCATACTAATATATATTTACTATATAGGTGGTCAACTATGTTTGACAGACACAGAAGAAATAAATTTCGTTCAACACAGCATTGCAATGTGTGAATTTGGGTTCCCTGTGACCTTCACTGACCTTCGCAACCTAGTCAAAGTTTACTTGGATAGTAAAGGGAAGAAAATAAAACAATTCAATTGCAATAGACCTGGCAAAGATTGGGCCCACAAGTTTTTCCAAAGGCACATCAAAATATTATCTGCTCGTTTTGCAAGTAATATTAAGAGACAGAGAAAAGGAATAACATCAGATGTCATCAACTCATACTTCGAACATCTCAGTAATGGTAAATAATAATTTAGTATTTATTGAATATTTTAAATAATAATTCAATATTATTTATTTAATAATTTAATTCTTCAATGTTCACAGAGATCGAAAATGTAGCAACTGCTAACATCTGAAATATGACAAAACAAACCTAACCGATGACCCTGGGCAAAAGAAAGTGCTATGCAAAAAGGTGCTAAGTACCCACAAAGGATCCTCAATGCCACTAAAGCTGCAATTTCATAAATGTTTTGCGGCAATGCAAATGGAGAACTAATGCCTCCATATGTCGTCTACAAATCTGATGCCCTATGGACAACATGGACTGAAAACGGACCTCAAGGAACACATTACAATAGGTCGAAGTCTGGGTGGTTTGATGCCTTTTGTTTTGGGGATTGGTTTATGACACTTGCGTTTCCCATTTTGAAGAAGTTAGAAGGAAAAAAAATCCTGATTGGTGATAACTTGTCGTCACACATTAGTGTGACTGTTTTACAAGTTTGCCAGGAACTCAATATAAGTTATATTTTTTCCCACCTAACTCCACACATTTATGCCAACCTCTGGATATAGCATTTTTTGGACCTATCAAAGAGGCATGGCGCGAGATCTTAACAACATTGAAACTCTCAACCAAAGGAAGAATAACAACATTGGCCCAGGACATTTACAAATATTAATGACTAAACTTGAAAACAATAAATCCACCAATTTGAAAAGTGGATTTAGAAAGGCTGGAATTTCTCCACTGTCTTGTCATGAAGTTATGTATCGACTTCCTATCATTGACAGAGAAAAAGACTTGGCAGAAACAGGAATTGCAGTTGAAACTACTTTCATAGAGATGTTGATGAAAGTATTTCAGCAGATGAAGTGGACACTTTGAATAAATCTGCACCGAATGGCACAAAAAATGCCAACAAGAGAAAAGCCAAAGAATGCAAAAGTAAAGCTAAAAAAGCAAACGAGATGAAGAAGGTTATGCAGGTGACACCCAATGTGATAAGGGTGACTTGCTGACAGCAGACAAAGATCTTGAGATCGGGCAAGAGGATGTTTTTGAAGTCACTCATGAAGGTGTCCATGTAGTGGTATCATTTGAGGAAGAGTCATTTCCAGGAATTGTTGTTAAAATGAAGAAAAATGGAGCTGAAGTTAGTGCTATGCAACCACGTGAGAAAAACTGGATTTGGCCCAAGAAGAAAGATCAGATTTTTTCCCCTAAAGAAGATATTAAACTAATAATTAAGGCCACCAAGTCCATTGGAAAAGGATACTTTGCAGTTCCAGATCTTCATTTTAAGTGGCAGTAAAGTTGAGCAATATTATTGGAATCTATATTTTAAAACTGATTTGTTTTTTACATTTTAATACAGCATTGTACGTTGATTTTATATTTTCAAACTGATTTGTTTTTCACATTTTAAGACAGCATTGTACGTTGATTTTACCACACACAAGTTCCTAATCATACCTGTGATGCATATCATACCTGTGATATAACTGTGATACACCTGATATCAATAAAGAAAATGCTAAATGCTTAACTTTTGCATTTTGCTCCTGAAACAATGTTAAAATACGTGCAAACCATGCGATGCAATGATCACAGATTTTTAAAACAATTTTTTTTGGCCAAACTCATACTGGAAAGAGGTTAACTGTCCTTAAAGTGTAATTTTTAATGTTGGGGCAAACCAACTCCAACTCATGGGGTGGGATTGATTGGCCCACACTTTAGCTTTTATAAAAACTAAAACAATGCATATATTTTTTTATACCAGCAATGTATTCAGGAGCCTATCTTTGACCTCTTCACCAAATCTTTTAACAAATGGTTAATTTTTAGATGATTTATAGAAGCAAATGTGCAAAAAGTGGGCCAAAGCCACCCCGTTTTAAGGTACCCCTTGAAATGGGTGTTACCTAACTAATTAAACTAACTAACCTAATTACAACTTGTAATTATTTCGCCTAATTGCCACTTGTAGTTAATTCGCCTAATTAACACTTCTAAGTAATAAACCTAATTATTATACTTCATTAAGTTTCCTAATTCATCTACCACATAAAGATTCGTAATTAATATAATATACCTAACAAAAATACGTGATATAGTGTTGAAAAAACGAATACTCTGAAACAATATACCAAAATGATCATTTTATTTGAAACACCAAAAAAAGAAACACTTAAACCAGTAAAACCAAAAAAAACATATTACAAACATAAAAAATAACATTTACGTATAGCACGCGTTTCACAAAAATGATGTCTGGCGATGCAAGACGTTTTTGAAGTGGAGGTGGAGGTGTTGGTTGAGGTGGGTTTTGCAACAACCCAGCCAGTATGGGGAACCTCCCAGGTCTTCGAAGCTCGGTCAGTGTTTCACTTCTCATACCATGGCCAATGGGTCTTGCATTTGACCTCCCACGACCAGTGGGTATTGTGTTGGACATCCCGCGGACCATGCCGCATAGACCCAGACTTGCTGCTGCTGTGGCTGCTATTGCTGCTGTAGTTGCCATTGTTAGCCGCCGCTGCTGCTGCCGTGGCTGGGGAGGTTGCTGTGGCCGTTGCTGTGGCTTTGGCTGCTGCTGTGGTTGTGGCTGCTGCTGCAGCTGCTGTTGGTGGTGAGACTGCTGCAGTTGGTGGTGGTGCTCGTCACCAGAGTCGTTGGTTAGGTGACCATAAAGCCGATAGTACTGGTGCTGCACAGCCTGCATAATCGGAAAATAATTATATTAATAACTTCACAGATGTCAAAAAAATTAATAAAATGTGTTCAACTTACATGTTGTTGAGCCGTAACCAAAATATTAGCAGTGTGAATCAGATGATTGCTTACAATTCCTATAAAACAAGCAAATTTAAGAGGCAACGTATAAAACAAGGCAATAATGAAATCCTGATACTTACGTAGCTTTTTTTATAGTTGTGTATGCCAACTCATTTGGAAATCTCGCTGAGGCCATATAATTATGAAGTTGCCCTACTTCAGGCTCTAAGTCATCCAGCATGTCTGGCAGTCTTACTCGTGGAAGGGCCATTTCAAACAATACTGAGTTGAAGAAACTACCTGCTTATATACTGTTACTAGTGTATGTAGGATGTCCGAACGTTAGTCCTTTATGCAAATATTATCTGGTCTGCTTTGGACTCCTACTGTAAGTGACCGTTCCCGGTGCCCCATGGTGTCCTTTAAAGTATGGACCTAGTACAGTACAAAGGCCCAATGGGGTGCAGTATTGGAACCTGTATATTCCTTCCTTAAATAACTAGGGTTGGGCAATGCTTGTAGTCAACAGACAGAGATTATACCATACAAAAAAAAAACTCATAAATCAACCTCATAGGTAGAAATCCATGACTTAAAAAAAAACATTATACAACTGTACGGAAACTTAAGATATATGACAGTGGTCATCTAAAAAGTAGTCTAAAAAAACCAAACTTATAAATCATTCTCATAGGTAGAAATCCATGACAGAAAAACACATTATGCAACAATATGGGACCATAAGATAAATGGTAAAAAAGGAAAACACATAAATTGTACAGCTATAGACCGAATCCCATGATGGGAAAGTAAAATATAAAAAAGAAACCAAAGAAATCATAAATCTACAAGGAATTAGTAGTACAAAAAACGTGTCAGCAAAAAGAATAAACCTGACCATGATTAATCACTGAATACATACATACATATTAATAGTCAAAAAAGTCCTATAAAAGCAGAGGGTTTGCAACTACCATCACAGTCTATGAAACTGCTGCCAAGAAATATCTTCGCCAACGGCTTTTGATACTACTGCCACAGTCATCATAACATTGCCATGGACCACTTCAGATCACCGAGCACAGTAAGTGTATATTTTGTTTTGCTTGTTATTAGGCCTAAGCCCCGTTATAATGTTAACCCTTATTAATAGGCTTAAGCCGGTTTGTATTAGGCCATTCATACAGATCTTGTGTTGTATGTATGTGTCATAATATTATTTGGGTGCATTCTATGTCTACTATACATACATATATGTGTTATATAACAGTGTGTAAACTAAAGACTAATAAGTTACATATACGTATACATGTGGGTATAGAATACAATTCAAGATGATGAAGAATACTGGAGAGGTAGTTGCCAGTGCTCTGCAACAGTTTGACAATGATTGTGTACGTAATATAGCATTCGTATTTGTTAATATGTTGCATATAATATTCACAAATACATAAATATGTGCATAGCTTGAGGACAAAGATATGGACAATTTATTATATGCAATGGACGAAGATCATATATTAGAAGAGTTCATGATGAACGTGGTATGATAATTCAATTTATATTGCTATGCAGGAAGTTCGTGATTAATAAAATATATACCGTATCACCTCGATTATTGGTCTCCCTCGATTTAACGCTCCACATTCAGAGTGAAAAGTTTGTTTAGAGCCTTCCCCGATTACCGCCTCCTATGTTTTCAGGCCCAATTTTAGCGGCTTTCACATGTTGACCTTGCTTTCACTTACCTCTTAATTGCCCAACCCTTTCTTAATTAAGCCCCACTTTACTGCTAGGTTCTCAGAAACTTCTGATTCTCTTAATTAGACTTGAAATCACATGCTTTACGAATTTGCAAGCAAAAATCCCAGTGACATAAGGCGAGCAATGCCATTCAGTCTTTTAAACGCTTCCCTCGAATAAGCGCCCAGAAAATAAGGTCATGAAATAATTAGCCGCCGAGGCTGCTAATCGGTGCGATACGGTATGTATTTTCCCTAGCCTATGACAATGCACACTGCAAAGTGTAAAATGAATGAGTGTGCTCCAGCAAATAAACCACTGCACTTGGTATGTTTGTTTCTAATATGCAAACTACGTATTATTTGAAACACAAATTAAATAAATAATTGGAGATACAACGGGTGCAAAACATTAGCTTTTAAAAGAAACTAAATACATACAAGTGATGTTATTTTCAAGTATGTATTGGGAGATATAATGAACATTCGCATAAAGATACAAGTTTAAACATTATAATCCGCTTATGATGAAAATATCCTTGTGATTTTCAATACTCGGGTAATAGAACTGTAGTACAGCCATTGATACATGGAAACAGGAAAAGAGAGACTGTTTGTCATACAGCCCCATCTACTGGGACAACCTTGTGCCTTAAAGTTAATAAAACTTTCATGTAGGTGGCGTGGCAGCACTGGGATTTGTACATGGAACCTCATACTACCAATAGACCACACTGGAAATACACTTAAACATTTTATAATTGGTCATTAAACCAGGTCACGTTCTCTGAGGCTACAGAAATACAAGTCCAAACTTGTTTTTTTGAATGGCCATCACTGTAACAGCTTTGAGGCAAGGAAAAACCAAAAATCCATGCCTTATCTAAAAAATGCCACATTGGACCTGCCTGTATCTGCTGCAAGGCTAGGAAAACCCAAAATCAGGGCTTTTTCTAAGAAATGCCCAATAATCCTTGGTTAATACCAAAAGAGTAACCTGCTTTGAGGCTACTGCAAGTCCAAACAAGTCTTTTCGTCTTGTTCCAAATATACAGTACAAGCAGTAACCAGTACAAACCGGTTACAATTCCTTTGTTCCGACACCATATAAATTCAGGTTGCACGCACACCAAGTCACTTCTCAGACCAACAAGATCCTATACTGTTTAACCTATGAGCTGTGCTTTGAAGATGCTTTCTGACTCGATGGAAAAGAAAGTAAGATAACCCCAATAATTTGAATTCTTGTTTAGTTACCAGAAAAAATCTAACACGATATTAGATTGCATTTCATTCTATTTGCATGATCATCGATCTTGACGGATTCCAAATAAACAATGAATTTCTCACACATGAACTTGGATATGCGCCAACGACCAGAGAAGAAAGCGGAGTGTACCGATTTGACACCATGGTCTGTTACAGTTACAACACAATCAGTGATGTCGAGAAGCGAAATGTTTGCTATGCGGCCTACAGGATCCATAAGTTGTTTTTAAATTCAGAGAGGGACGAACAAGTATGCAAATTAGCTAACCTGATGTATATAGTACAAGAGTTTTAAGCACCCAAACAAGCATGTCGTTGCATACAAAGGATGCCATATTGAAAATGACCTTCTGGATAAACTGGGTATTCCAAATTTTTGATTTGGAGAACTTGAGTTGTCCTCGCTACAACGATATTGACACTAGCACATTTACGAAAACATCGTTCAATTGTGGATTTAAACGACACTACAAAGGTGGGGCTGGATACGTGCATTGTGCAAAACAAGAAGGGGAAGTCTTCAGATCCAGGCTACTAGAGAAATTTAGTGATACTGCTGAAGTATGTATATTTAATATGATATCTTACTTTTATCATTGCACTTATTTTGTATTTTGTATGTTTATAGGAAGACAACGAAGATATGATATTACTTTCTGCCTGAATCAACGATTGACATAAAATATGTCCCTGCAATCTTCAAATACAAGGGAATCTACTAAGTTTCTACAACAGCAAGTGAACAACCAGAAAACAGCATTAGTGAATTGTGCAAAGGATTTACTTATATTAACTTAAATCCGCAAGCGAATTTCAATGTTATTTGTTATTGCGACTTACACAATAAACAAACTGTTAATTAATGGTGTTTGGGCATAATAACTATGTTAATTACTACGATAAATGTATTCAACTGCAGCAATATAGCTTTGATTACCGTGTTGGACATATGCATGAATCACAAATCCAGTTAACAAAAGTGTCGTGGTAAAACTACAAACATTTCATCCCAAAAATCGCCCAGCTGATGTACGAGTGAATGTTTTGTTTCATGAATAAAAATGTATAAAACAAAATATGCTTACAATTTAACGTGTTATTAAATACCCAGTTCAATTTGCATTGCTAGATTCAGTAATATGATTGCAAAACATGCTCTGCTTTTGTCTATTTGCATCAGTCCGATACTGTTATATACTTGTCTGAGTATGGTAGTGTTGCAAGGGCCATGGGCTACTGTAAATGATAAAGTGCGTACCCATGAACTGCAATATCAAGGGCATATGTTTCTCAAAATGTTATCATTGTTGATAGGCTGCCACTTTCAATGTACAACACAAAGCCATAAGCCTGCTTTTTAATTTTTAAAAACATGTCGACGTAGGCCCCAAACAATCCAGTAGGATACGACTCAGACTTTCCATATTCGGCATCTTTGGAGAGGTGCCCTATTTCCTGGACTCTGATGACCTAGAAAAGGAATACTGATACAAAAATTGCAATTAAAAAACAAATAAAAAGCCAACTTATCTGGAAACTTTCGACGAACCTCTCTCAGAAGCCACGACATACTTTCTACAGGGTGAATGACCCAAATCAGATGGTGCGGTATGGACATAAGTGCTTCATCCAAAAAGGAAGAAAGCAAAAGTTGTGCGAGTGCTGCTGTTGCAACTGCAGTTGCTGAATATCAACAAAAAAAACACCACCAATGCTACCCCCTGCCCTGCATACTTCTACGACTTTGAGTGTATGCAGGAGACAGTAACTCACATCCCTAATCTAGAGATCTGCAAAGGTTAGGACGACGACATCGATATGAAAAATAGGACGACGACATCGATATGAAATACGATGGTCCAGACTGCTGCGATGAATTCAATTGGATCTTCAAAGACAACTGCGGCTTTCCAAAAAACGACAGAAAAAGTGCTCATCGCACATTACGCGAAAGCATACGATTCCTTCCTTATCCTCGATTACCTCCACCTAAACAAGATGTACATCCAACCGATTAAAAAGAGCATGAAGATCCTCTCCCTAAAGTGTCCCAAAATACATGTAACCTTATTGCACAACCACTCTTTTCTCCCAATGGCCCTTTCGAAATTACCGCTACATTCGGGCTGACTGAGCTGAAAAAGGGGTAATTTCCACACTACTGCAACAGCGCTGCAAACGAGGACTACAATGAACCATTGCCTGACCCCAAATACTATGGTCCAAATACCATGTCTGGGGGAACTACAAAGCTTTCACAGAGTGGTATTGAATACAGCAGGCAAAGTACGCTGCTGACCCAAGCAAACACTTCTATCTACAGTCTGAGATAGCATTATACTGCAATTCTGATGATTGGACACAGATACTCGAACCCAAAACGATCGCGATCATCCCCAGACACAGAGGCAGAAAGAGTCAGGAGAATGAGAAAGCTTTGAAGTGGATGTCATGGTTGGAGCCACAAGCATGAGTGTAAATCAGAAGTCTGAATTCGATGGTCGGGAGAAGCTTAAAGGTGAACTTACAGGGTCGACGATAATCCATGAGCAAGTAGTGATTGTGTCCCTGATAACGATGGGACCATCGAAAATCCTGTTAAAAAAGAGTTAACAAAGTTATAAGCGTTTTACGGACATGGAAACGGCATAAAAAACGGCATTGGATGCCCAGCGTCTTGCGAGCGGCTTTCGAACGGCTGCGAGTATTGTTCGCGAAACTCGCAGCCGCCTACAAGCTCATCGCAAGCCGCTCGAGTGGCGATTGCCAGCGGCCAATTCGGTAAAACGCTTATAACTTTGTTTACTCTTTTTTTACAGGATTTTCGATGGTACCATCTTTATCAGGGACACAATCACTACTTACTCACGGATTATCGTCGACCCTGTCAGTTCACCTTTAAGTTATATGCCACTATACATGGTGATCCGCGAAGCATGAGCAGGCTGAATACTGTAAAACTGGAAATTATTCGCGTCACTTTATTTTCGCTATATTCGCACTAAAGGGATTTTCCGAAAAAATTACACAATAGTGAAAATTAGAAGCTTAAATATCAATGAGGGCCAAATTCAAATTAACTTTTTTTTGTCTCATCAGTATTACAATCACAAGTACTAATGACAAATTTCCCTACAACTACAAGCTGTAACAACAAAAATTGCACGTGCATGGGAACATGATAGAGCAGATCCGGAGAATTAAAATGTGAAGAAGAATGCCGAGTTCCAGCTTTCACCACTTCCGCGAAAATAAAACTCCCGCGAAAATGGCGAATTTGGCCGTCAGCAAAAATTTCAGCGCGCGAAATAAGGCAGTTCAGGCAACTGACGTGGCCGTATCTCGTGATATACGTAGAGGGCGCTTTATGTAAAGGGATACGTTCAGCGATATGGTTTTTTGGGCAAAAAGTGCGTATGACGTAGCGCTCCTCCCTCCGCAACGCGTCGTATTCGTGCCGGATGTAATACAATTTTGTTAGGGCAGAACACGTAGTTCGTCAGGGTCTTCGTGGAGCCTCTCGTTTGCTGGATGGCTTTTTCTAGTGAGTACATCTGTTTATTACTTGTTCATTTGCATGAATTTGATCCTCAGAACATAGTTTCCCAATTAAACCTTTATTTCCCCTCAAACTGATTGAAGTTTGAAAATATATGCATTTTATTTCTTAAAGAACCAATCAGTTGTTAAATAACTGTAATTGTATCACATATATCATATATGTCAATAAAATAAAATTCTTTAATATTCTGAATGCAATTTAATACATGTTGGCCAAATAATTGTGTAACTGAAACCACTTTTTTCATAGCATTTGATATAAACAATTCTTCTTGGAATAGCGAACTGAAAAATGCTAGTCAATTTGCAGTTCGACGTACAACTTGGTGCAGAAAATTTCATATTTTATTAATTAAAATTTTCATGTTTGACAACATTTTGAGTAAAAAATAAAATAATTCGAAAAAAACAAACTATTTTTTGGAATTAAACATAATGTTTCAGACACTCAACTTTGATATCAGAACTGCAAACAATACATCTATTCAAGTGAATTTCATTTCAATTAAAATAAAATTCCATTGGGCATATGTTTTTGACAATGTTCAGAGAAATTTGAAATGTAGAAAATTTGATGACACACATTTAAATTTAGGTTAAATTAGTATTCTAATTACTCATAGCAAAATATGACAATATTGTTGTAAAAAACGTTTTTATGTTAACAGGAGCGCAGCTGAGGCGTTTATGCCTGCATGGAGTTATATCACCAACTGACTATCTCATATACAAAAGGGCTCTGCATAGAATAGAGAAAAAAATCAACAAGAAGTTTGATTTGGAAAAGCTTCTAGCAGAAGAATGCAAGAATTTGCTGCGCTTCTCACATGAGGAGATACAGAATATTACAGATGCCCGAGATGTGTAAAACCCAACGACGAGAAAAATTCACAGGTATAACTATAATGATATTTATTTATCTGGTGTTTTTTTTAGTGGTAATGTTTTATACAGGTTTAGAAGGTTTATGCATTTTGCTGCGCTGCTTAAGTTATCCCAACCGACATTGTGAAATGCAAACAACGTTCTTCCGCCATCAGCCTACTTTATCCCGTATTCTCAATTAGGCACTCAAATTCGTATATAGGCGAGTGCGGCATCTCATGTCTAGTCTCTCTACTCATCGCTGGCTGAATGAGGATTGCTTGCGCGAATTTGCCGAGGTATAAGTCGAATTGGTATTGCAATATTTTAAAATGATTTTGATAACATTTAACGTTGATTGCAGGCTATCTCTGTTGCTGGGTCTCCATATCCAAACATAGTAGGCTTCATTGATGGAACCGCAAGGCCAATTTGTCGTCCAAAGCGTGGACAGGAGGCACAATACAGTGGCTACAAAAAGTACACGTCTTAAAATACCACAGTGTTATGCTGCCAAATGGGTTAATTGGAAGATTGGATGGTTCAATTACTGGCCGCAGAAAGAGCTTCACAGGAAGTTTATTTTACACGATGGGTTATGGTATGCACTTTATGGAGACCCAGGCTATTCTAACCAAAAGTTCATAAAAGTGGGTTACAAGAACCACTGCAAGCTGAATGAAAATCAGAAAAAAATTCAACCACGACATGTCAGCACTCTGTGTAAATGTAGAATATGGCTTCGGGAAGATATTACAATATTTTGCATTTCTAGACTATAAGAAAAATCAAAAACTGCTACTACAGCCCCTCAAGGAAATGTATATTGTTGCCGCAATTTTCGCTAACTGTTTAACCGGTTTTTGTGGAAGCCAAGTGTCCGATTACTTCCATTGTACTCCACCTACTATTGAAGATTACTTAAAAATACAATTGTAGATTATTTGTGCTGGGATTTAAAAAAAATAAAACTCTTCAATTTCCCATAAAATATTTTATTTTGTATTTTCTAAGCCAATTTGGTTTTCCAAAGCTTCTATCACATCACACATTCTGAACATGAACTCGTCTATTCTTTGGTTTCCTTGCGCTTGGCGTTGTAATTCTTCTGCACGCAGTTTTTGTTTCATAATCTCTACATCAAGTTTTCAATTTTCCAACTACAATTCTTTCTGGGATTTCTCTATTTGGAAGATCAGCTGTTTTTCAGCCAAGGCCATGTCATGTTTGATCTTTTCAATAATATCATCTTCTTCCATTGCAGCCCGGGTTCTTTTTGGTCGGCAAACAGTTGGTGAAAGTGCAGCATCAGCACATGCTGAAAATGTAACAATGTCAATTTCACTACATTCTTTTCCATTACATTTGTAACGTTCACCGTCTAGGTAGTGAACGGTTACGAAAGAAGAGATGACAATTAAAGATTACAAATATTTATTAGGAGAAGCCAACGGCCTCCACACTCAATAAATATCAGCCCTGGCCATCTACTTTCACTGCAATGGAAATTAAAAGCCTCTTATGCAAATGACAGACGATTCCTTAATCTCTCAAGTACATCTGCTGAGAGAAACTCGACCAGCAGATAATCTTTGAGGCAGGAATCGTCTGATGGTACTATTCAACACCGGGAGGAACTCGACCAGTGGTTGATGTACACCCGCGATTGGTTTCTATGTCTCCCAATAATAATTGGGGCAGAAGCCAATCTTGACACCACTATGCGTTGGGGAGAAACTCGACCCGAACGGCTGACAAGTGACCAAGAGCGCATATCACACGCTGTTTATATAGCGGCGATATACAGGCGCTAATTGGCCAATGAGCAAAGGGGCGTGCATCTCGGGTAAAGCCAGCGATCTGATTCGCGCTCCCGACACACGCCACCCGTTGCCTCCCACTCGCCCGGGCCACCCGTCAAGGGACGCTTCACGTGAGGGACAAGTTTTATGGCCCTCACGTGACCTCGTTTCCAAGGCGCGTCACCTTTAACTGGGGGGTTGCCATGGCAACCGAGCGAAAATGGGAAATGGAACAATTTAAGCTCCTCTTAAATGTGTCATAAAAAACTGGGTTGTTACATATACTGTATGCTAACAGTATGTGTTACGGTCTAGGTGTCTAAGCATAGACATATATAACGCTTCGCTGGTCTAAGTGTGCAGTTTAATTATCAGCTGGAGCACCGTAAAACGCCCATCGCGCCTTAACTAAGCGTTTAATCGACTAACTACCGTCAACCTAAAAGATTCA
>JAQIWR010001532.1:0-13469 GCA_034695945.1 Glomeris hexasticha
AATATTCAAGGCCAGGCCACTACTTGAGGTCGCCTTCCAATGTAAATACATGGGCTGTATTTGAAATTTCGGTTTTTTGACCCGGCTTATATTCAAGGCCAGGCTACTACATAAATCAGGCTTCTTTTCAAGGAAATACGGTAATTAACTTTGTCTTAATACAGAGAGTTTGATGAATAATAATTATTAATTACATTTCTTATACTACATGTCTTTAAATGCGAGCAATTGATAATAAATTAGACTTAGTATGTAACAATTTTATGGCAACATACTGGTTCATTAAGCCATGGTGACAATGAATGGCAAAGTTGGGATTTTGACTTTAGACGTGTTTTAATGCTAATAAAGCAAGGTGAGTCACGTGATGAATTGTTACGAGCGAATTTGGCTATGGGGTGAGAAGTTACAAGTAAATTAACGACGAATAATAAAAGTGGGGATCAGATTTATGGTTCAAACGCGCTCTTAACCTTGCACTCTTTTTTGTTACAATCGATATAAAACTTGGTTTACTTTTTCGCCACTAAATACTTTGCACTTTTTATTGTCCATTTATTGAAATCCATAGCTGTATTTCATGTATACGGTCATGAAAGGTGGATTAATAATAATATGTTTGCAGGTATAATATGCGTACGTGCGTTTTATAGCACGTTATGGCAAGTGGAGAAAATGGCTGCTGACTGCGAAATTGCACTATTTTCTTTGGGCAACATGTTTCAAACAGATTACCTTTGCTACCGGTTTCCACATTCAGTGCCCCATAATGGCTGAATTATGCTGGGCTGGGCCCAAAAGTGGTCACTTGCCTCGCCTTTATATGTCCTATTCAAATGCTGCTTTTTATTTCAAGCGTGTTAACTAAAATAAATGACAGCGGCGTCTATTCGAGTACCTACATAGGTAACCTCATTTTTGTATGCTCGACCCAATAAAAACACTAACAATGTGAGAAGAAAACTATACTTTTGATCGGTAGCGTTCTTGTTTTATTTGGCGTCGATCGGTCTCTATGGCAACGACAATCGTATTCGATCGATCGACATCATTGAACACGTGATTATGATAATTGTTGACGTGGGCGTGGTCAATAGTGGCGACGACAGAAAAGTTGTTGGCTTTTTTTTGTACAAGGATAAGTAGCTCCATTACGACGACGGCCTTTGTTTTTCTTCTTTCTTTTCAGCTTTCTCTTCTCTTTTTAAGAGGAGTCGTCTCTTTTAAGATTAGCGTGGTCGATGGTATTGTTGTATAGGGGTGGCAGGTTGGGTGGGGGTGGGTGTGGGAGTGTGGGTGTGGACTTAACTTTTAAGACTTAATGGAAGCCATGAGAGGAGAGAGCGAATCCCCAACAGTAATTAAAATTCCGACTGATCGCACGGAATAAAAGTTGCTTGTAACAGGTTCAACTCGAGATTACAACCGGCATGACATGTTTCTGGGTGAGGGGGAATAAAAGAAATGAAAAAAGAAACTAGTCTCAAGAGCAAAAAATTACAGAGAAAACAATCGTTAACGAAATTGACTCGTTAGAAGAAGATTCCAGACACGTATCTCTTTACTTGAAAACTTTAATTAGTCAGGTGATTTCTAGTTAGTTAACATCTTAACATGCAAGCATACATTTGTATGTGGTAGCTATTTGATGTTTTTATTGATGTGGTTATTTATATCTTGTAAAAACTATATGTATATAGGTGGTACCAACTATAATAATGAACTTCTTATTGCTCTATTATTAAATACAAAGTTTACCTCTTATCTGGGAATCCTAAAATTCAAAAAACTGAAAAACTGCACACAGAAAACCATATAACACTCCATAAATAATACAAACCATCCCGAACAATACAGGTCTGCATCATTAATTAATGTGATTTTGGAAATAACTCATTTTTATTAAAGTGCGAGTTGAATGTTTTTGATGTTGTGCTTCAATTAATTTTAAAATGGATTAATGCCATATTTTGTAAAATATAATTTTGGTATAAAAAATCATAATCACATGATCACTAATGTAATTTCGAAATTGTTCATGGAAAAAATGTATTTCAAAATTCTCAATTTGCTCATATGATTATTTTGTCAAACTGATAATGTATATTATAATGTAGGTTTTTTTATGGAAGATTGGTGATGGATTTTTTTTAAGTAGTAATAGAAATCCTGGGAAAATAATGTAATTTTATGTTTTGGATGTGGGAGATACTATACTTGTTGTTGGGCGCCATTTTGAAAAGAGTGATGTTGTGCGCCGTCTTGCGGCGTTTCTCGCAATCTCGTGTCTTTTTGTGCTTTTTGTTCTTTTTGTTTCGTGATATTATTAAGTCAATAACAAATGAGTGATTGCGTTGTTTTTTCTGTTTGTATTTTGCAGGTAGGAAAGAGTTTTGGTTCATTTAAACGCGTGCGCGCCAAGGATTATTACGTTGGCAAAAGTTGAAAGCGGTGCCTGGGGCCACTTTCGTCGGCCACCTTTTGTCTTCTGCACTATCAAAGTGTGTGTTTTTGGTCAAAGTTGCACCCTTGTTGCGAGCAGCAAGTTGAACAAGTCCCGAGTCATTTCTCTCTCGTCCAGTTTGAGGTTTGTTGCAAGTTGTTTTATTCATGACTTTGCTGCTCTTCTGGGCTTCGTCTCCAAGTTCAATTGTTGTTTTAGTTTGTTAATTATTGCGCAACCTATCCATACCTTTTGCTTCTGCTGTTGCTACAACTGATCAAAATGCCAACCTCGTTCAAAACACTGATTGTCCAAATTTGCGAGCGGGTCACATCAAAGAAAAAATGCCGAAAAAATCGCCAAAACCTGCACTTCTATATAATCATTAATGACTCGAATCCAGTTCCCCCCTTTTCTTTTTAGTTTTCGCCATTTTCCTATTATTATTTATTTCGTTGTGTCCTATTATGTATTTCTAAATTCAGAAAGTAATTTATTTCTATTCCCCACATTGTGACCTGTGGCAATGTTATAAACGTAGTTTAATGTTTACTAACTGCTCAGATTACAAAAATAGAACCATTTTTAATAGACATTAATGTGAATAAAATGAAGTTGCAACGAAAAGTATTTTATAATAATACATATTATGCAACTGTGTTTAATAGCGCCACCTATCGGTCAAAACGTGAGAAATTGTTTTGGTAGTGTGCTATATCCACTTATAATTACACTGCACTATACATATTTCTCCAAAAAGTTGTTGGAATGTCCGGCATAGACCTTTGAGTATAGAAAAAATGTTTGGGAATGTGTTTTTTGGGGGTTCAGGCTTGGGTCACGTGACTTAGACCCTGCTGTGACTTGGGTCGGTTTCACACTACAACTTTGTTTCAAGGTTAGAAACTCTCACGAACAGGTTTCATTTTGGGGTTATTTAGGTTAAGGTTGGGGCAAATGCCTTACAGCAGCTTAGCCGTGACTCCCTCAATCCTGATCATCATCATGATGATTACCTCTAGAAGGGGAGGGACTACCAACTGTCGCCAGTTTTTTAACCCCTCCTAAAGTGCAGAATGAAGTATACAATAAACTTTTTTAAAAAATGAAATGATCAATTTAAATGATTCCCTTAATTTTGCTCACTTTACTGTTTGAGTCATGAAAGTACTAATTTGTTTAAATGTTGTCATTTGAATACAATTCGAGTGCGATTTCAATATGAATACAAATTGCAATCAAAACATTGCTCCACTTGTACTAAAATCTGTTTAGGTCATGAAAAAATGAAAATCAAAATTTGGGGCAAACTTTGTGCTAAATTATGACGTTTTCTTCTCTCTTCCTTTTAATATACAACGTTTTTGCAACGTTACATTTTAATAAAGAACAACATAAATACTTGCAGTAATTAATAGTTGTTGGAATGTGAGAGGAATTTTTAATTTACATATTTAATGATACAAATTCAATGATATCGTTACGTTTTAAATTTCGGCCATTTTTTTCTCTCGCTGTCTTTACAAAGAACTCGTTTGTAAAAGAAGAAAAGAAGAATTTGGAAGGGGGAGAAAAAAGTTCGTTATGTCTGAATGTGCTCGTTGTTTTAATATTAATTACGCGATCCACGGATGCAGATTTTGACCTTAATCGATGTGATGTTTTATTTTGGCAGCTTTTTTATTTAAAAAATAGAGGCAACACTTGTGAGTTAATGGACGTCGGCTTCCAGGTTATTTGAATTTTTTATCCCCTTTTTTTATTTTCTTTATCATCAAGATCCTAGCGCAGACAGCGACACGGGTGACACATTTTGTAATCTGGTTTTGTGCTGCCCCTAAATCACTGGAGTGTAGCTTTCCCCGCAATACAAAGTACTCCTACTCTAAACCGCCTACACTGCATTCTTCTCGCATTCAATCCTATCTTTCTGTCCAAACGAATGGGAATAATTCGTTGAAATTTTACACATTTGTGCGAACTTACTAAACTTATAAACCTACGAAACGATTTGTGACGTAGATTATTATTGGAAACTGTGCTGTGGGACGTTGTGAGTTTGAAGGGATGGACTGAAGGAAACGCGTCAATCCAATGGACTCCAAGTGGATATATTATACTATAGAGGATGGGGGGTTTGTGGTTGAGGGGTTTTGTGGGAGGGGGCATGAAAACTTCGGCAGGGCGAGTCATCTGGCACTCCGATCTGATTTCACATTCAGGACCCGGCCTGTCTGCAATCCATCATTGTGTCACCCGGCTGTAGCAGCATCAAAGACAGGCCAAGGGACGGCTAATGCTGTTCCTTTCCTTTCCTTCTTCACTTCACTTCACTTCTCCCCCTTTTCCCTTTACATTCCCTCTCCATTCCCGTTCCTCTCTCTTTCTGCGCAACTAGCAAAATGGCCGCCGCACGCCATCTTGGATTTTCGGAATGCAGGTCGGCGGCTTCTTTTATTTATTCGCTCTTTTTTTCAATATGTTCTTTCCTCGGGATTTGTTTGCACTGACTGCAAACAAGCAAAAAGGGCCAAAAAACAGTCTCAATTCTGCAGCATTGTTTCTTGTCCTTAATTGTCTTGGATTTAGTAGCAAAATTGCTTTCATGGAGAACTTTGTACGTTTTCCGCACTGCACTATTGCACCAATCTTTGCTGGTAGTATACAATTTAATAGCTACATTTCAAGCATTGTAGTTGCTGAAGCACTTCAGAATGTCTGAAACCTCATAGAATGAGTAAATCCTCTACAGAATGCTGTATTTTCATATTTGTGCGGTGAAGATAGAAAGGAAGGCACAATAGTGATACATTCTTTGCAAATCCGAATTGAGTGACACGTTCACAGATTTCTTATCTCAAAAATTATGATTCTAAGCAGTGTGAATCTTTCTAAACTTCGTTTTTGACCCTGTCACTTTACACTGTTTATACATTCTTTATGACTCCTCTCTATGTAGTCCCTGCATCAGCAAATCTGAATACTGCCATGCACCCTGTCCCTAAATCACATAACCCAGTCACATTGTACAGTATTTTGTTACCTTGAAAACAATATGTTATTCATAGTAACATTAGCATTGAAATGGAAGAGGCATTTGAACGAAATATCTGTAAATTGCAATAATGTTGCAAATCGACATATTTCATGCAACTTCTCACATGAATTGCTTATGACAGTGTTGCTTGCTATCTGAACTATTGCAAGAGAGTTACATGGAGGGGAAATTTGGATGTTCTATTCATTATTAAAAGTTGTTAGCTGAAAAATAAATACTGTATGCACTGTTGCCAAGTCATTTGTGTTATATTTTACTGTTAATTTTACTTTAATTATGACGTATTTATGAAACCATCAGATGCCTTAATATAACAACAACATGGTGCGTATTTGTTTTTTAGTTGCTATGCCCTATGTTTAACAGGCATATGTGTAGAAAAATAGCGAATATTTTATACAGGAAATAGAATGGTATTTCTATTTGTGCGTATTTATTGACATTGGCGTGTTATTCAACACCCACTCTTGGAATAATAGTAAATAATAATAGACTTTTGGAGCACACATGCCAGACGCCTTTAAAGTTTAAGTGTTTAAGCATTTATACAAGAAAGATTTTGTGTGTTTTCACTATGTGCGTCTGTCTGTTTGTTGGATCGACGCTTTACACGTTTAGATTTTCTCGGTTTTTCGGTTTTGTGTTTGTGGGGGGCGCTGCAAACGCTGCGGTTTTTCACTTGCAACGTTTAAGTTTGCGGTTGATATGTTGTGTGCTGTATATTTATATCTGCTCCTTCCTATTCTCAACTCTCAACCCTCTCTTCTCTCTCTTTTCCGACTCCTATTGCAACTCCACAGTGCGTCAGCATCAACAAACCGTCGCCCAGGCCTAAATGTAAACTGTGAACTAATGGTGATGACTGCACTGTGCGCATGCGCAATGCGAAACTCAGCTGCCAAAATTGTCTGGTAATAAAAAGAAGTGAGAAAAAAAATCATTCCTCTGGATCCGCTTATAGTCAACTTCAATGATTACGCGTGACGTTTGACAACAATTGTTTTTTATTTTTTAACACAGCCCCCTGAAGGCATTTAAACATTGGTTACTGAGATTATTAACACATAAGTTGCCACCCTATATATTCTCTTCTAGCTATAGCGCTTTAGACTTGAGGTAGTGCCCACAGGTAAACATGTGGACACTTAATTTGTAAACTGCTTGGCACGTGATCTGCTGCAAATGGTGAGCACTGCAAAAGATGCATAATAACGCCTCTAGTGGTGTACACTGTAAACAGAGCTCCAACAGGGTTTTGCACTGATTGAAAAGCTTGTTTATTAGTGACATACATTGTTGTATATACACACATATTTGATAGTTTTAACATTAATGAAAACTTTATGATCATATGTAGGAGAGTAGGTATTGATTTTCATTGCTAATTCGTCTTTGTACCCTTTTTGTTATTTTAATTACAATGCTGGAGGCATGTAAAAATATTTTGGTGTAATTTTGATTGTTTCGCTGATCTCTCTAATACTAATTAAAGCCATGAATGGAAAGTTTTTCCGATAAGGTTGAGGGTTGAGGTGAAGGTCCTGGAAACTAGATAATTTTGTAATTGGGAAATCGTTTTTTCTCGCCAATTTGATCCCTATAATTGCAAATGCCACGCTTTGATTTTTCCCCTTTTTATAAGAAAAGATACAATTGTAACAAGAAAGTCAGTGAGTCGATTAACAAATGGGAAACGAACCAGTGGGCGTGTCTTTTCTTTTTTCCTATCATTGTCTGTTACGTTATTTTTGTCCTCTGTCTCTAACTTCCGGTGAGACGTCCACTTCCGCATGCAACAATGGCTGCAAATTAATGATTGTGTACGTTTTGGGTGGGTGTGCGCGTGAAATGTTAACGACTCGTGAAAATGCAATTATGATTAAAAACCACATTTCAATTCTAAATAACAAATGTTTATTGTTTTCGACCGATCACCGGGAAAATGAGATACGACTGGCACGCCATACTAGTTATTTTTTCTCAGCCACTATGACGTTAAATGATTACAGTAGTATGTGTATTATTTCAACTTGGAGTGGTATTGTTATTTTGTTTTTCCAACTTGTGAATATCCTGTGTAATTAAAAATTTATGTGTATAATTTGTTGGTTAAAAATGCATGGTGACACTGAAGATGTTTCTATTCGGGCGCCACCTATGTGTCAGTATCGACTCTCTCAACGATTTGTGGTTAAATTAGACATTAATATAGTTAAACGAAATTGGATTTCCTATTTTATTGAGGCAGATGTAAATTGGCAACACGTCTGCTATTTACGTAATGGTTGTTGGGTTTGACGTTTCCGTTTTGAAATGAGATTGACAGAGCATGTGTGTTGGCGGTGATCGACCGATTATTCCTGGTATTGCCCCCTTCTCTATATATGTCCCTTTTTGGTTTTCTCTAAGAACCCCCCCCCCCTCCATTCGCATTTTTATTTCTATATACGCTGTCGTTGACGACGTAAACAACAGCTTATCGATTAGAAATATCGATCACAATCAATATAATCAACTCCATTCTCTGAAATGTTTCACATGTTCTTGTATGTTGAAACGGGTAAAACTTCTTTTGTACCAAAAACTATTTTCGTATTGATCTACAAAATGTCGATCGTGTCATACATAAATTATGCGATCGAATTTGAGTGCGACAGCATTCCCCCAATTTGCATTGTTTTGTGAGGGGGAAGGGGGAGGGGGGGGGGGTTGTCACTGACTGGGAAAAACTGGAAAAAGTCAGGGAATTGAAAGAAGTGATGATGCATTAGTAAAGACATTTTCAAAGATATTCTATAGTAATTTTACCAAATAATTAAAGGAAATTGACAGGTTCATGCTGAAGAAATTACGAAATGTAACAGTAATTTCGAGTAAAATAAAACTTTCAAGATCGTTTTTAGTGTAGGGCCTATGTCAACATGTATTTCATTGTACATAAGTACACAATATTTTAAGGTGTTCCGTTTTGCAATGCAATGACTTTTATAGCAGGACATTTATTAACGTTTGTTAATTGAGTCTTGTGGCTGTGGAGGGGACAAAGACTTCAGTAAATTTTTTTGTAAATTGTCTGTGTGTCATAGAGTCCATAAAAGTTGAGTGCATAAAAATGGGGTGTGGGTAGAGTGTTTAGACTCTTTTTAGCCGCCGTTTGTCGACCAGGTGTTACCATCATGAACGTGATGATCACTGTTATACAACGGATGGTGGCGCTTCGATCGTTTTTTTTAAAATTCGCGTCAGGTTATTACATATGACTATACATACACCCCTTGTTTAGTTAACAGGGATGGAGTGGGGGGGAGGGGGTCAAGAAACGAAAGTTGAAAGGCAGTTGTTGCCCTAAAACCTACCTGGGACTGATCGACCTACAAATGCCAAGTGATTATGATAATTGGACGAGTTTTATAAAACATTTCGTCTTCAAACTTCTCGTCAGGTGATTAATTTCTCCTACTTTGATTTGCCGATAGAGGGCGCTTTTTATATTGGGAAAAGAAAGTGGAGATTTTTTAAAAATCTACAATCCATCTTTCTTTCCTTCTTTCTTTTTTTAAGCCTTGTTGCCTTGGATTTTGCTATTTCGGGAAATTGTGTTGTCAATGTGGTGATTCACGATGTGCACTGGAAAAATGGTAGAAAAGTTTTTGGAATTTCCATTTGGAAAGCTGCTCCATATGGTGTTTGGGGTTTTTATTTTCGCCTTTTCGCCCTGTGCAACCCTGTGTAAAGTATACTAGTATTCTTACTTCTATTTGGGAAAGGGGTGGGGAAGAAATGGGGAAAAGCGCGAGTTTTATTTGCCGGTTGATCCCTGCGAATAGAAGAAGAAAAGCAACAATTTATCGCCTTTATTTCCTTTTCTGTGGATTTCAGTTGGAGTGTTTTGGAAAAAGACGGTGTGGCAACGAGCTTCAGGACGAAATGTTGAGGAGCCAAAGTGCGAAGGGTGGGCCAACGCCATAGCAAAAGTTTTATTTTTAAACTAACATTCCCCGAAGTTTGCGAGTATATGGCGCGCCAAACGAGACGAAAAGTAAAATGGTTTCTGTTTGAGAAACAGTTTGGTCCCAGACCTCCAGCAAGCACGAAAAAAGTACATGAAAACTAACGAAAAACAATATTCGTTATTCCGGGATTAACAGATTTGTCAATTTGTTTATTGGGATAATGACAAATTAGCTTTCTTTATCATTTTATTTGTGGATAATTTAGTTTCGAGGGTTTTAAAGATAATCGGTAACCTTGTTCTATGTGAGTAGTTGCGAAAGTTGCTCGTGCTGCCATCTGTTGGACAAGATTGACAAACTGAAAGCACAACAATATATAGTAAAACAGTGTATGGAACGAGTTTTGAACAGTTTCATAAAATTCCAATCATCGTTCGGTTCTGTATCAAAATCTATTTATTTCCAAAGCATCTAAGGCGATGTTATAGACATTATGTGTTTGTGTTATATTCCACCAGGTAGCGCCCCAAACGGTATAGTAGAGAGTACAGAGCATAAGTAGATTCCGGTTTGCTGAAATGTGCATGCTAATTGAAATCCTGGTGAGGTTTTTATATGGCTTTCAATTAGCTCAATAAAACTGAATGGGGTTACAAAACATTTTATTGAAGCATTAATTACATTTCTGCTATTCATGTTATTCAAGACCACAGCAGAGGTACTGACCTGGATAATTAGTTATTTCCTTTAAATCATATTCTTAAATTAGTTGTAATTACTTGTGCAGACCGCTTGAGGTCTTTAAAACCGGGTAATGGCCGCCGCCATCTTGAAATCGACCTGAAACTTAGTTTCCAACACCTTGACTTCCCAACGTAAAAATTTCTTCAACGAAAATTTGTATGATATTGTTGTTTCTATGAATGCATCACCATTTCCATTACCACGTGTTCTGGAACGAAACATAGAATTAAAAATAGCCGAAATTTAATTTTTTCCTGTTTATTCCTGGCAGAGCAGGTTTTAAAAGAAGATTCAAGTTAACATTGCATATATGTCTTATTTACTATGTTTACTATTTGTCATGAATTTCATTGTAAAAAGATTTGTTTGAATTTATTATTCGAAATTCAAGTTTTTTAGTTAATAAATACAGATAGAAATTTTCCCTGTAAATTTGTATTTCCCATTTACATACAGTATGTATTTTATTTGTTAGTTTCATTTTCATTTGTTTTATTGTTAAAGTTGCAGAAACAATTTTGGTAATTGTTTTGGAATTTAAAGTTGCGATGCTGAATTCTCAATATTTGTGTGTATTTTACGATATGTTAGGTACTGAATTATTATTGAACTTTCTTTCGAACATACGTTTTTGTTTTTAATTTGCATGCCAACAGACTGTAAAGGAACCGTTGAAATAACTTGCACTTGGTTGACTGTGAACAACAACAACCGTGTAATTCACACTGTGTTTAAACCATTTTGGCATCTCAACAATCATTAAAAAGTGAAAACTCAACTTTCAGTTTGACAATCATCAAGTTGAATCCTAACGAAACCTTTTCATCCAGTTTGCTCCCTGATTTATTATATTATGTCAAGTCTTTTTGGACAACTTCCAGGCTTCAATAGTACATATATCGTCCTTGTTATACACAGTATGGCTATGTCACCTAGCAGTATGTAGTTCATATAAAAAAAATTGTAAAACAGGATGATCTGAAAAATGCCTGGAAATAATTTAATGAATTTGACAAAACTATTCCATTCTGAAAGTTAAAACTAATTTTGGGAACAAGGGTGATATTGTGGACTATGTCAACTAATGTCACGTTGTTTGAAAATCGTGCAATTTGAATTAGGTTGGGGGTTTTTGTGATTTTTTTGTACGACAGGGTTTATGATTTTTTATTTGGCATAGCTATTTTAGTGAGTGGGAGTTTGGCTGGCAACCAGTGAAGAAAATCACACGCTGTGAACCGAACCAAGTTTGAAAATGGCTCAGGGGACAGCTGGCTAGAAAAGAGGAAGTGACTTTCTTTTTTTATAATTTTTGCCACAAAAAAATGCTACATTTCTACAGACGTGGTTCCGTTAATAAGTAAACAGTTGGACCTTTCTGCTTTGTAAGCCTGGATAAAAAATATGCAACAACTTAATTAATTTAAAAAGCAATGATTTCGACTGCAAAGCTATAATTTGGCAGCTCATATTTGAGATAATTTAAGCCGTCATTTTTTGTTCCCCATGTAAATCTTAAAATCAGATGTTACAAACTAATTAAGTAGAAGGTATTATATGTATAACTTGTTTGCAGCATGGTGCAGAAGCAACGAAAATCCCCGAATAGAAAAATAATTAATGTTTCATCTGGTAGAGTAATATTTGTAATTAACCGCACGTGGACAAAATGTGTTGTTTGGTGGTCCAGTTCGTCAGATTTGATCCTCCTATAACCACGTCCATGCTGACAACACTGATGATATGACTGACAACAAGGAAGAAAGTGTTGAAAGTCTTATGTGGAAGTCCATGTATATGAAGAACTCACTAGTCATATCAATTGGAGTAATGCATATCTAGCAACATTCCTTGAACTCCAGGTGGTGCTCGTGATTAGGCCAGCTGGTGTAGGATGCAAGGCACATATCCATCTGCATGGCTTGAATTGAAAGCATCCATCACAGAACAGTATGGAGCAAAAGATCATCTGCAATATCCCATCAGAATGCTGAACTCTCAACAGCTGACTGCGGATGAGTCATTGGACAGCTACTTTTTGGGATGCTACAACACTGTCGCAAAACAGATCCAGCAATAGACTGCTGGTGTTTGTGCGATGAAGACTTCTGCATGATGTCAAAGCCGCAGTGTAGCCAGACACCAAAGAGGAATTTCGAATGCAGGGGTTGTCAAAATGCAAGTGATCCAAGATCAAGTTATCATTGTGGTGAACTGGGTCATATTCTACTATGGTACACCTGATTGGAAATACCAGGAACTTCCTAATGGTCATATCTTCCTAGGACTCAGCAATGACCTTCGTCTATGCATGACATGTACGTTGATAGTCACTGAGCAGATGTGCTGTCATTTACAGACAAGTGCATGCCTACGCATTTCATGTGCATATAGTCTCCCCACCTGTCAGTGTATTTTTTCTTGGGAGCACAGGGTTAGATGCCCGACCCACCATCAATCATGCACCTATAATCTTAAAATACGGAATCCAGTGTTCTTGTTAGCTGTTATAGCCATATCAATACCTCCGCAAACTGGCAAATGTATTGCGATTTGTCCAACAGTCTTTTAATGAACTTGTGATTTATAAAACAGAAAGGCCAATCACCTAGCATGCATGGCTTCCAATTTAAGTTATTGTGGACTTAGGAGGGAACAGTAGTGTAGCAATAGCCATTGATGATAATGGGGAAGGACCTATATACTCAAAATGTCAAAACATGACTAGCAGGAAGGATATGCCATCATAAATGTGGAAGAGGTTCCAACAGTTACACAAGTTTATGGACCTACAAATTGGCAGAGAGGTGCATTAGCATCTTTATGCTTGAAATCCATAGTTGGAGGACAGTTAACACAATACCAGCAGTAGGAAATTCAAGATGAAGAGATGTCACTTGGAGACACCGCAGTTTTGTAACACTGCATTGACACGATGCAGCACCAATACAAAAATCCATATCGGCTGTCATAAAATTTGTGCAAGCTGTGGCTGATAAAGTGACCTAGATGATGAAGCAAGGGATAACTGAGCTATCCTGCCAACAACAGTCCATGGACTGCATCGGTTGTGTTTGATTCTGCACCGACTGCATGTGACTCAAGATAAATGTTCCTATATAAACAAATTTGGTTTAGTAAATGCCACATCAAAAACCAAGCAGTGAATGGACCAGTTGTTTAGGGATACTTATAAAGGAGAACTGTCACCCTTTTTTCAACGTACCTAGAAATAAAAACGGTAAATACTTACGTATTTCCGACATTGATT
>JAQIWR010001533.1:0-13455 GCA_034695945.1 Glomeris hexasticha
TTTGTAAGGTACCCTGAAATTTAAACTACTTGCAGAAAAGTCATGAAGAAAGCAAGTGGTGCAACAAAATGTCTGTGGAAATTAGTTAAAAAAAGTTATTAGTTGTCAAAGTTTGACCGCAGATTTATCGAGACCCTTATAATTGATGATCCCCTGGCTTTCTGGAATTGGGGAGCATCAATTATAAGGGTCTCGATAAAGATACAGTCAAACTTTGACATGTAATAACTTTTTTTTACTAATTTTCACAGACATTTTGTTGCACCACCTGCTTTCTTTGTCGTTTTTCTTCAGGTAGTTTAAGTTTCAGGGTACCTTACAAAACCGTGTCAGTTCACCTTTAGTAGTTACTTGGCCTTATAAATACTGTTGATAATAATATGTACCAGCAAGAGTGGTACCAGTTATAATTTTCAATTTTGATTCAAAAATATTCCCTAAAATTACAAAAAATACTGCAGTTTGTTCCATAAAATTGCACTTTTCATTCATAAAATTACAAAATAGTTTTTGTTTTTGGAACAAACTGGAGCATTTTTTGTAAAGGTTGTACTATAATATTTCTAATTATTATTATTATTATTATTATTATTATGTGATATTAAAATATATTATTTTTGTTAATATTATTCAGGATGCAACAGTAGGTTTACACATTCAAACCGTCACTGTCCAGACCATCCTTACTACAGTTTGCAAAGGGATGGCAACCCTGATCTGAAACCGAGTGCGCAAAACACAGAAAATAGCCGGGAAATCATACAATGGCTAGAGAAGTAATTCATTTCAATACATACTTATTACGTTCATAAACGAAAACGGTACAGTTTGTTCCATGAAACTGCACTTTGCATTCATAAAATCATCAAACAGCTGTTTTATTTAAATAACTACGGTAATTTTTTGTAAGGAATATTTGAGATCCTTTGCAGGTAAAAAGATAAATGTTCCAATTTTCATTAATTGATAATTAGAATTAACACTATATAATGGACTGAAAATATCAATCAAACAGATTGATCAGCATTTACTCTACATATAAAATAACACTAATAGTCCGGTCTATCATTATTATTATAAAATGTAATACAATTCCGAATTTATAGTAATGTATGTGTTGGTTGAAACATTTAATCGACGCTCCCCATCAGAAATTATTACATGCACATTCCTGCAGGAATTCTGTAACCTGAAATAATCCTGCAGGAAATACTTCCAATTGACTGCATACCACACGCACATTCCTGCGTGCTATGCAGGATTGTGCATGAAGTTTTTAATGGGCGTGAGATTTCAGGTAAAACCTGTGTATGGTGGAATCTCAAGTGACAGGAAAACTTCATGTTTTCCAGCATAGAGAGGTTTCTTTTAAAAATATTTATGGTCCCAATAATAGTCAATAATTCCACGATAAACAGGTTTCCCTGTACGATATAACATTGAGATATTGGGTGCAATTCAAAACAGGGTTTAATTTTGTTGTTTTAAATGAAAATTTCAGGTTCAGGCGCGAACGAGACGAGAAGCCGGCGACAAAAATGAGGGAATCGCGAAACTTAAAGCGGCAGCTTGACATGCAACAAGACGACGATGATGGTTGCAAGAAGGAAAAGATGAGAGCTAAATGTGTGAGCATCGAAACCAATTGCCCGGATGAAATGTTGGGTGCCATGGCCCTGATGCAACTGGCGGGATCGTCCGAACTTCACCATTACGGCTTCGCGCATCAAAACTCAACGCACGGCAACTTCCTCTCCTGAAGCCACTACTTAACCCTTAGTGTTCAGCTAGTCCTCCCCTTTTTTGTTATTGTTCAAGTACCAATCTCTCCAAAACGCTAGAATCTATTATATATCTACGCTAAATAACCATACCGAAGCTTTTCTACTACGACTACTACGAAATGACCTTACGGCATCTTTTAAAGTTATGCTTGTCATTCCTATCGTAAAAAGAAAAATAAGACGGCGAGTATTTTTATCTCGTGGACCAAGGCAAAACGAAATCTAGTTTGTATAAAAAAATATTACGCGTTGAATGTTTAAAAAGTTAAACTACAAAATTATATTACGTACAATTAATGTTTTAAAACCTATGAAATTTAATTTCAATATCGATATATAAATGAGAGGTATATATTTATATTTGGATAACATTTCGATAATTGCTTATCGTGTTTTCCTCTAAAAATGTGATAGGTGTTGATTCTATTTGTGCGCGATTCAAAATTGTGTATCGGCGCACGCGAAACTCGTTTTTGCCTGAAAGTGAATGCAATCTCAGGAGGGCTGATTAGAAATAAAACAAATCTCTATGAAGTATATTTATTCACTGACTCACTGTTCTCAGTTCTAAGTCTCCGGGATGGTACATTTCATTCAGAAGACGGTACACGTAAGACGGCGCGTTTCCACCTCTGCGTGAAATTCAAATACGAAAAACAGTTTACGTTTAATTTTTACCGGAATGCAACTACTTGGAACTTACATGTTTGAGATGAACAGGGTCACCAATTCGGGTGGGACGTAATCGTAAACTGGGTTGTATATCTGAGCCTGGGAAATGATGCGTCCTAAATAGTAACATCTTACGTTAAACTTTGTCGGAGTGGTGCGCGTTGGATCGATGTTGTATCGCATTTACCTTCGGAGAACTTCATTACGTTATGAGGCGATTCAAATCGGTTAAATGCATCCTAAAATTGACAAAAGCATTATTAAACTACTAAATTTCACATTTTGATTTACAATGAAGTCTAGATTGTCTTAATTTGATATGGGACTGTGACCGTTTCGAAACTTCAAAATATGAATTGGGTTCATACGCTTTCTCACAAATTTCCATATACTTTTTCCATACCAAATCAATAGTTTTTAAACTACATTTTTATTCATGTGTGTAATCTCAAAGTGACTAGCAAATGGGTTGAGTCACAAATAGAACAAATGGTACAAATACATGTATTCTTTGGCTAATTTTTGCAAACTTTAAATAATCACACTGAAAAGGAAAATTAAACAAAATTAAAAAAGGAAAATGATATCATTCATTTTGCCAATTAAGATAAGCCAGTAAAATCTCAAGCTTTATTCCCAATTTTCCATACCTTAGTGGCTCAAAAATGCCATTTTTCCAGGATTTCCATACCTGGAAAGATATTTGTTAAAATTTCATGATTTCCAAACTTTCCAAACTGCGTATGAACCCTAATGAAGTTCAAGTTTAAGACTTATAAAGTGTTATATAAATCTACAGTTACATAATAAATATCTAACATTACAACAAGATTACAACTAGCTAAAAAATCCTGGGAATATACTGGAAATTTTTCTTAATTCTGCAAGTAACATTTATAATTTATTGACACTTTACATAATTTCGTTTATTTGATTTCAGTGTTCTTCTCATTGGAAATTCCATTGTTCACTCCACTTATTCATCAGTTTTTAAGGGATTAATAGGATTTGTGATGTCATTATCTTTCACTTTTTGTATTTTGTGTCCTGGAAAAAAGTTATAAATATCCTGGAAATTTTGAAATGAAGGTTTAACAGACACCCTGTATTAAAACAAAGTTCATTTGAAATGGTCCTGGTCCCATCATCTTCGTATAATAAAGGTTCCACTGCATATTACATTGCATATATTGTAATATAATATAAATCACGTAACCTGATTGTAAGAACACAAGTATTCCGACGAGAGTTTGTACATTGGCGTGCAAACCACAAACTGAAAACAAAACAAGTCACATCATTAATATCAACTTACAAATTCAATTTTTACTTCAAATATATATATGTATGAATCTTACAGGTACTGAATAACGTTTAGCTGCTAAGGCCACTGCGTGAACACCGTTCACAGCTTTAAGTCTGTATCATCAAAAAAGTATAATTGAAACAACATTTGGCAACCGGTAATTTGTCCAAGTTACACGTTTACCCTCCGTTAGCCATTACGGTGTGAGTTCCCATTATGACTTTATTAACACGAGACATCATGGCAAATACGGCCGAATCTGTGATTACGGTAGTCGCGATCTCCGCTTTGGCAAGACTGCATGCCATCTCTTGCCCCTGTACAATCAAACATTTAAAACATTGGGTGTCGAATTACCGAAGTTTGACATCATTCATATAACTTCTTTTCAATAAATTCGCTTTTAATTGCCACAACCGGTATACTGACATGATAAAATGGCGCACATTCAGCTATAATCACTTCAAATTTCCTTTTCCTTGCTGCATGCTAGAAAATGCACAACAGAAACACGTTTTAAATCCGAAATATATTACCCAAACTTTTAAATAATCTGGAAAGACAAAATACAAGAACCTTTAGAAATGCTTCGACCGTTCGGGACTTTCCCGCGGTCATTATGACCTCATTTGAATGTATGTGTTCTAAAGCTTGCATCGATATATTCACAGTGCTGAAAATATGAAATTAAAACATTAAATATGTGTCCCAATTAATTAATAAGTGGCATGTAATGAAACTTAATTATTTCGCAATAACCTCGTTTCCAATTCCGATAATAATTCGCCAATGCTGTCTAAAATAGCAGCCTGAAAAAGTCAGAATACATTTATAATATGTAAAATGTAGTTTCACATCTCGTGATATTATTTAATTAACCGAGTCATGATGACCTTTATGTCGAGCAAAGTTGCATTGTAATCATCCGGTTCTCCGTTCCCTTCATCCAACAGAAGTTTTTGAAGAGATTCTTGTGTTTCGCCTTCCTCACATTTTCCCTTCAACCTGAATAAATCATACTGTATAAATTAATTATACATTCAGAATATTAATACTAGCTATAGATTGTTAATTCTTCATACCTAGCGTACTCTTCCCTAACAATCTTCAAAACTGACAATAAATGAAAACAACAAATATAAATAACATTGTAATATATATTACCAAGAGTATTACACATTACACAATATTTTTAAAAAGCCAAATACAAAACTCTATTCAAACCTCTGCGAACCATATTTCCTACAACTGTTTCTGAAGGCTGGGCCATCATCATTTTCAATCCTTCCTTGCGGATTATATCCATCAAGTCTCTGGAATATAACCATATACCGCATATACAAACAGATTTGACATCCATATGATATGTATTAAACCTGTACATAATAATTTTAAAAATATATCAAAGTCTAACCGAATTGTTAACCGTGATTTGCTCATTGCAATCAGTCTCCTCAACAGTTTCACAGTGGTGCTGGCGATATTATATGATCCCGTAACACGACTGAGAATTATAAAAAAGCCATATTACATTGAACACTTGATATAAAAAATCTTGGATAAAATATAGGCCTAACGAACGGAATTCATACCAACCCATATTTTAAGTCGTTCACAAAAATACCGACTTTTTCGTCGAAATCTGCACCGCCGTCACCCGGCATATTGTTTACGGTTTATTATTTTTTAACCAGAAACAAGAATGTCACAGTGAAAGCAATGGTGAAAGTGCTCATTGATGCCAAAACACTGGCCAAGCGTTGCACAGCCGGAAATGCGACCCTATGAAGTCCTCTGGTAGAAGCGCCGTTGCGTCTCGCGTACGTTGTACGCGCGAATATGGAACTCCGATCAGAGCTATGACGTCACAAAAATGAAATAAAAATTTGATGAGATTAAGATTAAATGTTAGGTCGAATCAATGATATAACTGGACCACCAAATCAATTTAATAATATTGTGAAGACATAACATTTATTGCAAACAATATGAATGCTTTTGTAGCGGTTTTGAAGTTTTTATTGCAAATTACTGCATCATACAAAATTCCAGATTAAAATTTTGAATTTCTGAACGCTACGTTCGAAATTCGCCCAAAAATGGCACTCTCCCTTGCACTCTCTAAATACATCGCAAAAATAGCGCAGCCAACCAGAAATCATACGTGGATTGGCCACACTGTCTCTAATTTTTCACAAATTAATTAAATTGTATACGAGTAGGTAACATTAAAATTATTATGTGTCATTATATAGGATGTCTAATTATATGTCTATATGGTCTAATACCAACCTAAGACGTACATTTAAAATATATAATATTGTATTTATGTAGCTTTTCCATGCAGCGTTTCTATGCAAGGAGGTTTCTATGACCATTTTCAAATTCCATAATTACAGTGCGGCATTGCATATATTTACTATACCATGACCCAGGATGTCATCCACTGATATTACCATCAATTGCCTCGATTTATACAAACACAATTTGCTGTATTTATTTCTTAAATAAACTAGAAAATAGTCTACCCGTATAACTCTTTCATACATGCATGTATGAAACCATGGTTTCATCACGTGATTTAAGACGTCGTAGACTTCACTTCATTCTGATACTCCAACAACATTAGTATTAGGTAACAAAACTATAAACAATGTGCATCATGAGTTCACATTTTAAGAAAAAATCCTTTCTGAAACATAACTTTCAGAAATATTGCCGCAAGGAACCTTGCCTCGCGAGTTTATCCGCTTCTTCGTTACCTGCGACACCTCGGTGGCCGGAAACGTGCAACTAAATAAAGTAAAAAAGCAATATATACACATGGACATACATTTTAAAAGAACTGACTTTGTTTTCTATCGTTATTTAACTAATACAGATTACCCATTCAACATCGATGCCATCACTCGCTGTTTCCAAAGCTTCGAAATCCTTTCGGTTAACTACGTTTCCGCCCGTTGACAACTTCCAACCGTTGTGTTTCCACTTATGTATCCATGCAGTTATTCCTGACACAATTAAAGATAAATATAATTGCCAGAATGCCGTTATAATTTACCCATATAAACCCAATAACTTTACCACTGATCAGGAATTGACTGTCGGTGTACAACGTGACTTTCTTTTTCCCCAACGCTTTCACTTGTTCCAGTGCTTTCACGGCTGCCTAAATTCAACGTTATTAAATTAACAGTACATATTAATTAACCATCATTAAACTTTTATTTTCAAATCTGTGTTGCTAATACCATAATTTCCGCCCTGTTGTTGGTTTGACGCCCGCGAAGCCGTTCGCTAACATTCCTACACGCGCGGAAACCGAAATACCTTCATGTTAATCCATATTATTGTTAAAGCATTATTACAGGTTTTATATTCTCACAATGGATTCCCAGGACCCCAATAAACTCCAATTCCACCCACGGCTCCCGCAAAGCCGTTGTTCTCGCACGCACCATCGGTATACACGACGACACGTTCGCCGTCCGAAGTCGCGGGTATATCTTTAAAAGTTGAAAAATGATATGATATAATGAACCATTTCACATTAGCCTTCCTTGGCCTTAACGAGGTATAAATATCAATACAAGTATTAGCTGTCTTTATCCTTGTTTTAGCCCGAAGTTTCGCGGATTTACGCGGCACCGGTACGATGTCGCTGCCGTTTCCCGAAAAGGAAGACCTGCTCTGCGTGTTGGCAACAGTGCTTGCTGCTTTCCTTTTTCGAGAAACTGGCCTTTCAGGGATTTGTGGGGTATTGTTAACAGATTTGCAGGTACAGTCGCAAAGGAAGTTAACGTTAACGCCGACGTTGATGCTCTGATTGGTCGCGTTCACCGTTACACCGAGAAGATTGCAGTTGTTGAAGTTATTACAGCTAATGGCGAATTTGACAGCTGCTTCTATCGCAGTTTGAACTGCAAATTAAAACAGAAAATTTATTCCATGCAGTTACAATTGTATGGATTTGATCGCGGATTTGATGCGATTCCGTATAACGCGCTTACGCTTTCTTTGCGTATCGCTGTGGATTTCGTTGCTGTGAGAAGTACATGGTTGCACATTCAGCATAGCCTGGTCATTAACTGACACAAAGTTACCTGTAAATCAAAATGGTTTAAATATTAACATCTGTTTTCTATTAAATATTGAACTGGAAGTAACAGCATTCATTGCAGTGAATAATTCCACAATTTCATCACAATTAGTAGGGTATCTATATTTGCTACTGTTGCCACGTGTACTTCCAGTTCAACTAGAACAAAAAGACATTATTATAATGAAGTAGGAAATTACTAATAGATGGAGAACATTCAAGTTTTCGAATTTTAGGATTGAAATGAATTTCATCATCGGATAGCACTAAAACTTCATCTATAGCTTCAGTCTTGGGCTGTACTGGTTTGTTTAAAGCTGTAAAATTGAACAATCATTGTAGTATTTATTTCATAAAACACAGATAATAAATAACATAGGTCTTATAAATAAATATATTACCGGATGGAGACTGAAATTTGTAACTTTCTTGAGGCAGTTTTACGTTTCCTCTATTCATAAATTGCTCGGCCTCAGTTCTGGTCTGGAATTTCCTGTATATTGAATTACGCACACCCTCAGTCATCATTTTACATTCCGACCTAAGAATTATATAGACAAAAAACTTTTATAACACGGATAACGCGGCAGGTATTATTAGGCCTATTTTAGGCCTATTTTAGGCCTACCACGTCTCGTAGATTCCACTTTGTCCGTGTCGACCAACTTTAACTGCGTAGTACGGCATTTTACAAACAGTCGCTTCCAATCTAAACCTAGCTATGTACAAGATAAACTTCCTACACGATCGGGATATCTTTCAAATCGCAAACATCTGCAAATTTCAACAAACGAAACATGACAGCCCCCAGCTGTGATGTAGCTCCATTCGCCATTTCTCATTGGCTGGCGTGTGAATGACGTCATACCAATGGCGTCGAAAACCCCCAAATCAAAAAATTAAACGATATCAAATAATATTTCCATGCGATTTAAATATGGATCTAACACTAAAATCAAATTATATGTGTTAAAGATTCAAAACGGGCATAGCGTTTACGAATTCGGAATAAATGTTCAATAATTTCATACTGAGGGAATTTCAGCTTGGCATCGTGACAACACTCCAATGACCGGCTAGAAATTTAGCAAACGGCGGCTGAAATTCCGCGTTTATCAGGCTTTTCAGCGGCGCCTGACAGGAAACGGCGGCTTGAATTCCCACAACCGGTCTTTCTGCCATCGTCAGCCATTGGAGTTACGGTACGATCGCTGCTGAAATCTCGTTATTTTGCTAGAAATCGTGTTTTCCGAAATTTCTCGCTAACAACTAATGATAGTACGTGTTTATGATAACGTTTTCTTGCAAAATAACCAATAGTTAATGTCGGATGGTCGTCGCTGACGGTGGATTGAAACGGATTGTGCACGAGGTTTGAGTAGTTTGTTTTTTTGCAGATGGCTACCACCACGACGAAAATCATCAAAGTAAAAGCGAATAAACCGATTACTGAAGTTGAGACCGCTATTTCGCAGGTTAGTCTTTTTTTTACCATTGTAATACATGTATTTGTTTCCATTAAATTTACGAACTTGTTTCAAAATGGTGGATGTTTGTATTAAATAGGCTTTGCACGATTTGGAAGTGAACAGCGATTTGAAAAGCCAACTTCGGGAGTTGCACATCACTGCTGTGAAAGAGCTAGATGTATCTGGTAAAAAGGTGAACGAACAATGTTATGTTTTCAAAATATGTGCCTGTTATTGTTAAAAAATTGTCTGGTCGTTTAAAAAGTGCTAACAAAATTATTTCCCTAACCTCCGTCTTAAAAATAAAATACAAATATGAAAAATGCATTTGGTACAGAAGATACTGTGCATTAAAACCCATTATATCTACCTAAACAGGGCGTCTACTGTCATGGAATTCCTGGATTTCCTGGAAAAGTCAAATTGTTTTAATCCAAAGTATTAAATGTGTTCATAACAATATTTTACCAAACCTTCATAACAAATAAATGCTACAGTTTGTTTCATAAAACTGCTGTTTTGCATATTTTTATATTAGAAAATTGCAGTGTTTTGGAACAAACAATGAGCTCATTGGAACAAACAGTGTTTTTTTTAAGAGAGTTCATCTGGAATTTTATGCAAAATGGTTATTTAAATCTTGATAATTAAAGTAATGAAAATTTATATTTGCAATGATTAGACATGTCAAACTTCATTCTGTGATCAATTGTTACATATATTAACACAGGGTGTGTACTGATACTGGAATTGTTTTCTTAATCCTGGAAAAATATAGTTTTTTGACACTTTATATAATTTTATTTGTTGATTTCTGTGTTCTTCTAATTTGAAATTCCACTGTTCACTCCACTCTTGCTCCACTACTTCATCAGTTTGAATATCGTCTTGATCGTTCGATGGTAACGCCATCTAGAGGGCGGTATGGACATCACCAAGTAAAAACGTTCAAACCGTATAAAATATTGTTGTAACCTGAATTCTTCCAATAGAAGGCGCAATTTAAACCGTTGTTTGTGACCAATTTAGGTTACAACAATATTTTATAAAGTTTAAACGTTTTTTTTTGTGTTACTTTTAATGTCCATACCGCTCGCTAGATGGCGTTACCATCTAAAGATGTCAAGACGATATTCAACCTCAACCTTACAGTTTATGTATTTTGTGTCCTGGAAAAAAATTATAAATATCCTTGAAAATACTGGAATGAAAGTTTAGTAGACACTAACACAATTTCCCATTAGTACATACTAGCAGATTATATGTGTGCAGTTTACCTGCACTTACGTAAAATAACTCCAATTTTTCCTCTCAGGCTTTGGTCATCTTCGTACCGGTTCCTCAACTGAGAGCGTATCAAAAGATCCAGATGCGTCTAGTGAGAGAACTTGAAAAGAAGTTCAGCGGCAAACACGTAGTCTTCATTGCCCAAAGACGCATCATCCCAAAGCCGAGACGTAACTTGGTTTCCAAGTACAAGCAGAAAAGGCCGAGGAGGTTCATTGCATTTTACGATGTCCAATAAAAATCCCCAACCTGTTAAAAAGTTTCCCCAATACATACCCGTTCATTTTGTCCTCGCAGCCGAACCGTAACCCACGTTCACAACGCCCTCCTGGAAGACCTCGTGTTTCCCGCCGAAGTTGTCGGGAAGCGAATCAGGATCAAGCTTGATGGAACGAGACTTCATAAAGTTCATCTTGACAAAAATCAAATGACCAACATTGAACACAAGGTATAACGTTAGGAGAAATGTTATCCCTGGGAAAACTTAGTTTTCTTTACCGTAATTGAATTGAAATTTGTATTTCAGATCGACACGTTCGTGGGAGTTTATAAGCAGTTGACGATGAAAGATGTTGCCTTTGAGTTTCGCGATCCATTTCCATGAGCTTGTATTAGGAAAACAATAAAAGCGAGAGTGGGGCAAGGAAATTTGGTTCACCTTTCAAACATTTCAGGATTAGGATGAATGAATACCGGATATGTAATTTTGACCGAAGCCGATAAAATTACTTACATCAGGAATATTAGAATCGGATCGTTAAATTTCGGTTTTCTATATATTTAATAGAAAGAATCACATACAGTTTCTCCAACTGTTACATATACAATTTGCAGTTACACAAACTGGAACCACATTTGGTGGATACATAAAATAATACGCCGCTTCAAAGAATGCAGTTTTCTAAACTAAAGGGATGGTTTTATCATTTTTAAGTGATTAAGTGCACTGCAAAAAATGTATCATTGATGAACATTGCCAATTGAAATTATATAAAGATCTGAGCATTATTATCGAGTACTATGTACATTTGGAAATAACATGAAAACATTCTTATAATTATCCTAAAAGGCCAATCAAATGAAATTATTTGTCATTAAATTTGGAAATTTCTTTAAAACACTGGCATATACAGACATGATTTGTTCGAAAATTGGTTTTGATAACTTTAATTTGGAAAATGTTAGCTGCTATTTATTTTAAAATGCAAAGCTGTTGCAAAGTCAAACGTTTAAACTATTTTTTTTTAAATATTACCTTAATTTTAAAAGTTTCTTGGCCCCAGGCAAAATAACTTCCATTGTATTGAGAAAGCTTTTACATGTTTGACCTTGCTTAAACTGTCAAATGGTATGTTCACCGCTTAAAAGATGTGAGGAGCAATTCACAGTAAAGGGAACAAGTGTTTTTATTAACGCAACGTGACACAATCTTTTATGGACATTATTTTTTCTAGGGCCAAGAAACAATTTCACATGCAAGGTAATTGTAAACAATAGCTTAAGATGCAAACGTTTTGTTAATTAACATGTGACATTACAACAGCTTTGTATTTTTAAATAAAGAGCGGCTAATACGTTCCGAATAATCTGCACACATCAATCTTGCAGTTACCTGGGTTTGATCATCCATAATTTTTCACTCTTCTATAATCATAAATACCTTTAGATTCAAAAATCATTCATTCCCAATTATTCACATATTTGACCACCACGAAAAGTCTCTCACCTTACGGAGAACTTTTCTATCGCACGATGTAATTTCACGACATCCCAACTCCGTACCGTAATTTACCCGACATTCGTATTTGGGAATTCATCTTCCATTGACGGACTGCAATCGGGTTCTACAATATTCGAAGTTGTTACATCTGGTTGTTGTACTGTTGATTTCCCACCTTTTTGCATTATTTTGACGTAATTCGCCGGCAGAAGGCCAACTTTCTTTCCGTCAGCGCTGCCGAGGAGCCATCCACGTACCCTTGGCTGCAATTCTAATTTATTAAAACGTAAAACCAATTAACATACACTGGTTACTTAATACAGTAATATTTTCAAGTGATCTGTTCACCTTTGGGTGCCAGACGGATCTGTTGATTCGTCCTGAACGATATTTCCTGTTCGCTTTCCCCCGCGAAATCGTAAGCCGCCACTGCCAAATAATGATCACCTTCTCCTAATGCCCACTTATTAGCTGAAATTAAACAATGCAAACGTTCAAAACATCCAAACAAAAACCACACCGTCAACTCTGACGGCACCGTATCCGCTTCGCGGCTCGTACCTTCTTCGGTGACTCCGGCGACGCTGCACATAAGTTTCCATATTAGCCACGGTGTACCGAGAACAACTGCAAAGAAAGCAACAATGGGCCAGTTCGATGTCTTCTTTAGATGAACATCACCCATCTGCGATTGAGCCGCGTCTAGATTCGACGCGGACATCCACGCGCTTTCCACGTTCGGGTCAAGCTTCCGTACGCCTAAAATTAAACCACCATAATCAATAATTAAAAGAACCGTTTTATCCTTGAGTAATGCTGGTTATGTTTACCTATTGAATAAAGGACCTTTGCAAAGATCCACCTCAAGCTGCGCACGATGGCCAACAACGATAACACTTGCGACAAGGTTGTTTTCAGTCTGCCGAAGTGATCCACGACACCGACCACTGCCCTGAAGGAACTTTTGAAGCAAATATAACAATATAATAATCAATTGTACCATTCCATAATATACAAACTACTTTAATCAGGGTGACCAGCAACAGGGAAAAGACAGGGAAATAAAAAGTTGGTTGTGAGTCAGGGAAAACACAGGGAAATTGCCCACATAACACACA
>JAQIWR010001534.1:0-13454 GCA_034695945.1 Glomeris hexasticha
AACTTTTATAAAATACATAACATAATTGTATATATAAATGAACAAATATCACCCCCCCCCCCCCCATATCCGTCGACATCTTTTTTGCCACTTTCCTTCCATTGATTTTGGCATCTGCAACTGAGTTTGGTTCGAAATGCAGCAATTATCCCAATGGACGATTCTCATTTCAAATGGTCATGTCTCAACGCATTCTTATCAATCTTTGTTCTTTTAATTCCAGTCCACAAACTTCCCTGCCTAACAATTTGTGCCAAGTATATGACATACTAAATATGTATGACATTGGGCAATCACAACAAGCATGCACCATTCAACTAAGTTTAATATTCCCCAAAACCACATTATTAATGCAACATTGCATCGTTCTAAATAGTTTATTATTTAAGTAGTGTTATTTTACAAAGAATAACACAAATTAATGAGCGTTTTTGCTTGGTTTCTGTATGATTTTCTATGTGTAGTGATTCCATTTTTGTCCCAGAAAAGTCAAAACACAGTTATTTCAAGCATAATTTATTTACTAAAGGGAGATCCCTTGCAAAACCCCAAGATCTTTGTTGTGCATATACTGTATCACATAACTTTCGACATATTTCAATGGACAAAGAGGCGAAGAAGGAAATATAGCAGAAAAGAAACTGCCACAGGAAAAATATCTGAAAGATTCATGTAGCCGCATATTTTTGGCCAAACACAAAGGAAACCATCAGGGAAATGGGCAACACCTCTTGCACGTACATACATCATATTTGGGAAAAGAAGAAAAACTCGTTTAACCTTTATACTGTACGTTGGGCATAAATTAATTAATAAAGAGACATTTAAAAGTGTGCCAAGATATTATTATTGCCTACAAAGCATCCAAACGTTCACAACTACATGTTTTCATTTTTAAAAAACAATTATATATAATTGTTAGAACTTTCACTTTGACGATATGCCGTTGAAACTGCATTTCCGCATCAGTATAAATAATTATTATAATTCTTCTCACGATGCTTCCGCCTCATTTAAATACAATACAGTTACAGTTTCGCTTTTTTTTCTATACATGAAGTAAACAAAATATTCACAACATTACCACAGGAAACATGTGCTTATTAATCGCAAGCTGAACTAAACACCGGATGTTGGTCAGTCACCACTTGAGTTGTATAACATATTCTTTCATGGAAATTAATAAAACTTGGAGTACTGTTAATGAGGCCTGTTAAATATAATGTCTGAGAATAAAAGAATTACATAGATGAGAACGGCTCTAATTAATTGTAATTAATAAAAATATACGTTGGTTGTTGTCTAAAATCTGGAATTTTCACATGCAGAGCCTTTAAATAAAAATGTAATTCTGATCTAGATTGTATGCAAGGTCTTTCCTTTGATAGCACAGATCAAACTGGTTTTATATAAGCGAAAGAGAAGCACTTGTGTAAGCTTCTAGCATAATAAATATGACCTACACAAACCAGATATTCGATCGATTAACGGTTGCTGCTATAAAAAAAATTACCAACATGGAGACCAAAATGTTACATTTAAGGACATCATAGCGAAAGTTTATGAGCTATTGATTTGGATTTTCCTGGTTACGAAAAACATAATTTCTATGTATCATAAATACGCTTTCACCAAACACTATTTTACTTCAGAATTACTCATTTCAAGGAAGGAAAGAAATCGTTTGGAAAACAGGATTTGTAGTATATTTTTGGTTTGTTATCTGCAATTTATTTATAGTTGTTTTTCCTCAAACAGACAGAGTTTCAGTTTTTTGCGTGCAGCAGTTAGAATTACAGGGCATTGTCTGTACAATAAAATTAGTAAATTACATTGCAGCTATAATTCTACATAATACAAACCTACTTATGCTTACATCACAAGTGCTTGCCAAAAGCTTCACTGCAATTGAATGAGAGGGAATTCAGCAAACATCAAAGTGGCAAACAAGCAAAAATAAAAAGGTCATTGAGCTGGAAATAAGCAAAAGTTTCACGCTCGGATCGACAAAAGAAAAAATTTCTCAACACAATGACACCAACAAGAAGGGGCCTAACAACTTGGCGCAAAAAGGTTTTCAAATCTAGACATGCCAGAGAGTAGGCCTACAACATCCAGTTCATATCTTTAGGGGCCTTGACCTCTCCAATAGATCGGTCATCCGAACAAGGTACTTGGTACTAGATATATACAAGTTAAAAAACTCATGGAAAAATGGAGATGGAGAGAAAAAATGTGAACGTACAACGTAATGACAGCGCACTTTCACAGCTTTCACACACTCTCTCAGCCAGCATCAATGACATAATTGCTCAACTACGACACCCTACACTTCCACAAAGAAATCTTCCCAAGCAAGAAAATACCGAGTCATAGCATGAATGCACTTTTGCAATTGCACAAAAAATCCGATGCGATGGGCGACGCAAAAATTCAGAAAATTTATGCATTCAATATCTTCATTTTTTTCATATAGTGCTTCAAAAACTGCATCAGAATTCTGATACATAGCTTTCGATGTTTACCATATTTCAATAACATTTCATAACATACTTCACCAATAAATCCTATTCAATTTCTCTATATTTTAAAATTATATTCCGACTACTCGGCAATTCAATTTTTAGATAAGATAAAATGAAGAAAACATGATTAAAGCTGAATAACACAGGAGCAACTTGGGAGTAAAATCGTTCGTTTTATGCTTTTGTATATATGCATTTTTGGCTCTGTTTTTGCAGTTGAATCGTATTTCGAGGCTGCACTTCAATTGTGGACCAACATTATATTTTCATGCACTGTAGTTTCATTGATTTCTTACGGACAGTAGCAATCACATTATATAATGTTTTTCTAGCATGTTCTTTCATTTCACGTACGACATAAGTCTGCACGCTACGAGGGGTATTTAGGGTAAACAAAGCAGTGAAAGTGAAGAGAGAAAAAATTAATTGAAGGCAATCAGCGTTTGTCAATTCCCAAAGGAAGCGGCGCACGAAACTGATATACGTAGGTAAAGTCGTTAATTCCAGTTGGCAACAAGTTTTTGCAGGCCTAGTTTTCTTGTATACGTCACTGCCTTTACCCAACTATACATCACCATGCACATGTAGAACTATGTGGGAATTTTGCTCGCTGAATGCCCTCAAACATGAACACACAACGTCGCCATGGGAACGTCACGACACGCCCAGCTAACTCGCAAAGCAGAAAAACAATTTACTCTCTTCCTCATCCTCAACCACAGAATACGTGAATAGTTGAAAATGCCACAAATGCACGATCGTCATTCACATGCGTTTGCTCAAGCAGCACCAAGAATCAAATCTACCCATCCGAAATCACCAAAAAATTCAACTCCTCAATAATGCATCGTCTCAAAATTCCTGCCAGTCATTTTCAAACATGATCATTCCATTGACTCCAGTTATTTCTCTCGTTCTTGTCATATTCCATGTCCCATCTGTCCCCATCCCTAGCTGCATGTTCCCAAATGTGCCAAAATTAAAACCATGGTTTCATAATAATTTAACTAATCAAAGTTACATAATTTCCTATATAGGTCTATCATGATTTTTCCCAAGACCTTCGTCAAACTGGTTACAAATATAATGAAAATCTTTAGTAGGCCTAATATAAAAATGTCCCATTAACATACATATTATAAATGAGGGAAAATGTTACATATGCTTAGAAAAAAAACAAACTGTATCACATAATTTCATAGATGAATGATCATATAGCATTGATCATAGATTGCATTCAATTTACCACAAATGTTCGTAAACTTACAAACAAGACTATTTTGGTGTCATCAATGCATTTTCTGTAGCAGACATTGAAACTTTTAACCTATTAACCTATTGGTAGCATAACCAAGGCGCATAACACAAAATGGAACAACCGACTTGTGCTTCATTATACATTTGGAAAATACAAGCTTTACATTTTTATATACATTTATTTCTAGAATTATTATAAAAAATACACAATATATTGTGTAAAATGTCCAGGAATAGCCTGGAAAACAACTAATATTTCCACATTACGGCAAAAAAAGGAAAGAAAGAAAAGCATAGCTAGCTGGCAACATTGAACATATGCCCCACCCTGAGACATTCCAGGATCCCCCTTCCATATACAAAAAAATCTAACAATCTAACCTCAAAATGTACACAGAAAAAAAAAACAAACTCGACCTCAGCCGCGAAACAAATCGCCTAAACTTTTGCATGCTTTATCTTGAAATCTTTTATGAAATTTTGCAAACAATTTACGAGAACCGCCTTGTAATTATGGCAATTCAACCCTAGCTCTCTGGTCACGTGTTGGTGCTGCATCATTTTTATTGCCAGACATTCCCTAGCATTGGAAATATTCATTGTGTTTGCTGAAATTATTAGTCCTACCCTTTTTAACACACAAAATTTACTAAGAAAAATAATCACATTCGAATTGCTATAAAAGTGAAAGTTGGGCCATTGTCTATGACATCATCATCGCAAATAGTTTTCTCAAATAGCTGTTATAGTGCATGGGGCTGTTCGAGGAAAGGCACTTTTTATGGCCCTGTGCCCATAACTGACATACTCTATAGACATAAATTTTGAATCGCCCTATCCTTGCATGCTATGCATAACTTCCAATGTAAATTATCTATTTACTACAGAAGTCAATTAATGTACATGTTGGGTTATGTTATGTTGCTGTAACTTTTAGAATACATGTTCTAGTTTACTATAATGTTTTAACTTTAATAAAAAGAGTATACAGCGCTTACCAAACAGTAAAGATAAGTTAATTTTAACTATTTGCTCGGTGTCAAAATGTCAGGAAAATGCATTGGACATGGGAATTTATTTCGGAATATTATTCCCTCCTTTTTTCCCTCTGCATTACTCATGCAACCAGTTTCTTCTTTTCTCCGGCCGAGGAGCTTATAAAATGTGGCTGTGAATTTTGATGATGGAGTGCTGGATTCATGACACTGACTTCTGATTTGTTCCCAAACATTGTTATGCGTGTCACGTGGCTTCCGAGATCAATGAGCACGGACTAAAAATAGCAAACCCGACTCAAGCGAACAACGTCTTGTATTGTCTTCTTTTCGCTGTAATTACACACAAATTGAGCTTGCATTCTCTCTTCTCTCTCTCTCTCTCTCTCTCTTTCCTGCCGTCATCTTCTATCAACTTATAGTGCAACTGAGCAATTAATGTCGTTTTCAATACGCACAAGGTGCAATTAAAAACATGCAAATTACATGCGCACCACAATATTTTCCAGTTATCTAAATAAATGAAGAAAGGGAAGGAGAGAGAGAGAGAGAGAGAGAGACAGGGAGAGAGATATGCAAAATCTCATTACAATGCACACAGAAAAAATGCATCATGTAGTGGCGCCGTCTTTTGAGCATTTTTCGAACTACAACATTATTTCTCTACGCATATTTATTAACACAACTTGATCTCAATTTTTTTGAAGCAAAAGCAATTACAAATTGCATCTACCCCACTGTTCATTACGAATAATAGCAAAACCAGAACTGGAAATAATCCACTCAAAATGGAGCCATCATCATCATCATCAGTGTGTGATGAGTCATCGAACTATTGATTCATTCATTCATTGGCCTATATTTTAGAGAAGAATTAATCGAAACACACGTACATAGTGTTACAAAATGCAATCGTCATATTGCAACGCAACATTTGAAATGTTGGAATGAAACAAATTTCATTTGCGGCCTGCTGACGATTGACATTTTGCCGCCAGCGCATTTTCACTTCCAACTTTTATTTAGTCGGCGCAAAAATGGCGCCGGAAATTGGCACGGTGACGTCATCTCGCGGTATCGATTGGCGATTGAGGAAGAAGAGGTGGAGAGGCAGATCAATGACCCGTTTCTCAATCAAATATGCTCGCTGTTACATTATGACCAAAGTGTCAAAGGTGTTGTAGCCAAGCCACATTTTTCTGTCGCAATTCCAACAAACCTCTACACCGAACACGCCCTTTTATCCGAACCCTCCCTTTTCACCTTTAGTTGAATTACAGCTGCAGTTTGAACTAAATTACATATGCCAACCACATGATTGCATTCATTATTCTTTCATCACAAGGATGTCATATGACGTTGTGTAATTGCTCACATACTTTGTACATCACGTTCAAAATAGGAATTGCTGCTATAGAACACGTTTGTTGTTTTCCGAATTTTTTTGGCTGGTTTTTAATAATACGTTCAATATATTCGAAAATTGTAATATACACATACACATTTTGTTTTACATTTTCTGATTTTCCAGTGTGTTTTCAGTAATTTTTGTGATAAATTGTTCTGCGTGTATATCTTTCTAGAAACTGAATGTCATATTCCAATAATATTTTGCACTCTATATCAGTATCAACTCTTTTTTGCATTTTTAAATCAATTCTTCATTAGCATAATAAATGGTCAGAGAATGTAAATGAAGGCATCATTTTTGCATAAAACCTGCTTTTATATTTCCAAATTCTTGACATTTTTATTATAACCCTGGATTTTCCAGGTTCCAATAAACACCAATATAACCGATGCGAAATGGAAAAATACCTCAGAAACAAAGTGTCCCCCTGCTGGGGAAACGCCAAACTACACAGGGACCGTTGCAAGCGAATGCATGATTTGAAAGCAGCCAGCCAATCAACCCCACATTTGGAGGGGAACAAAAATTGGCTATGTGACGTAGCAGGGAGGTCCGACAACTGGTTTTTGGGTGCGAAGAAAGCTGGCATTTCTGGCCGTTGGGCAAAACGAAAGCTTCGCTAAACCTTCATTAAAAAGGGGGAAAAAAGAAAGAAGAAAAGGTGGGAAAAAACTTGCGTGCCTTGAAAAATAAATTACTAAATAAAAATGAAAAGCCGGTTTGAGTGGAGAAGACACCGACTGGGGGGCGTTGCCACTTTTCGAGGTTCATTCTAGGTCACTAACGGTAACCACGAACCTAAAAACATCAAAAGCTTATTATGATGCAATTTGAACCAAATAAAAACGCAACCACGCAATTTTCTGTTGTTCGAATGAGAATATGAATTACAGAATGGTGAGAAGTATAAAATTAGTCAGAAATCATAAAATAATATACCGTATGTCGCTTCTTTCTTATTTTATCTAGCATCCATCCGGAAGATGATCATCACACACCCACCATTCGCCCCCAAATCCGCCCACCAAACAACGAAACGAATTATTTTACACGCGTGGAAACGGACACGGCTCAAATCCGAAGGGGTGCGTCCGCAGGTTGGAATGACTCTCCTCCGCATCACACCGTATAACGCAACTACGTTCACCGCTATTCCGTTCTTTGCGACGACCCCTTCCAATTCATCAATTACTTATAGTACAGTGTACCGCAATTCGTCGACATTTTTAATGCGCTAATATAATACGGAAACGGGTCGAAATCGGAAACGACGAGCGTGTAAACAAGGTGAATATTCGGTGAAGAATTGGGATGCGAAACAGATGCTGTCATTTTTACGGTACCTGAGATGATGCCGATGCATATGAAGACGAGCAATGCCAGAATTTGGCATGGTTGTTTCCTGATCATCTCATCTATTAAATCGATATCGGCGGCGACTGGCTATGGACACCGAAAATCCTGGCTGGGATTCACTCGCCGATTCGTCCCATTCACCGGAACTGTGCAGCAGTGGCGGCGCAGTGGCCACCGAAGAGAGCTGCCAGCCCGTCTTCACTCCCCAATGTCCAGACTCATACTGACAAGCAGAAGCCAAGTTCAATTTCCCCCCCTCTACCGCATACCTTGGATTCCTCCATCTCCAACCTCCCACCGCAATTTAACAATGGACTTGACTCACTGCGACGGCCGCTGCGTCACTGCGCATCTTCTCATTGGCTAAAATAATGTAACCACGCCCGGTCCGCGTTGATTGGTCAATTCGATTAACACACCCGCTCGTCAAAATATGCAGATTACCGGGCACTATTGGGATTTTCAGGCAATTCCTGAACAATTCGCCTCCTAATAAAACGATTTCCAATTATTTCTGCTGTATTTATGGATAAGATTATCATTGCTGTTTATTGGGAAATTATACGCACACTTTATTTTGTCAAGAGTAGATCATATCTCGGATCATATAGACAACAGGACATGTCATGCAAATAATAAACCAAATAAAGAAGCCCGTAAAACCCCGCTGATTAACGCGCCCTCTGTCGGCTAATAAAGCAACCAAACTTGTGAATTATGAAAAATCCTTGGTGGAGTTGATGGAATCACGCTCATTAATCACACATTCTTGTGGGAAAAATACGAATCCAACATGTACTGTATAGAATATGAAACGTTTGGTGTATTTTTACAACAAATAAACTTATGTATTACGAAGAATCTTTAATTTAAATGCAACTCCTAACAATAATTAAATTGCAGTTAATTGTCCCCTTAAGCTGGGTTATGTATTTTTATGAATGAAAAGTGCAATTTTATGGGATTAACTGCAGAATTATTTTTTGCTAGGGAACTGTACTTGCATCACGATTGAAAAATATGGCTTCAGGATTAATATTTCCGCCAATTAATCCAATCAAGGATGGATCCCTTGATGGATCAATTTTTAAAATATGCACTTATACATATAGTAGTAAAAAAATTGGATTAAATTGCCCATGTACAATTTCCCAGACAGAAAAAATACTGCAATTTGTGCAATTTAATGGCACTTTTCATTCATAAAAACCCTAAAAAAGTACCATGAAATTGCACAAACTGCAGTATTTTTCTGTAAGGGTTAGATGGATATATTGTAGATTAATTAGATGAAAAATTTTTCACGCGCAATTAAAAATTTCAAGGTATTTTAACTTTTGTGGCAAAAATAAGCAATATTTAAACATACCGAGGAAAATTAATTAGTATTTAGTTTTAATAATTGCCCATAATGAACGAATGAATAATTATGAACGTAATTACAAACAAAAAAGGGGCACTGCAACGTTTCATCATTTTGAAAGCACGTGGACAATATAATTTCATAATAATCATAATAATAATGCATCTCGAGACAATCAATCATTTGGCGCCATCTATGTCTCAGGTCTGAAACCCTCTATGAATGCCCTGGCGTCAGTGCAGAATCCCCGTGGTAGTATATCAGGCCGAAAAACTTCCTATCGTAACCCTGTAACGCGGCGCTTTGCGCGCTCCGAGGCTTAAGTCAATGAGAGCGCCACCTACCCGCCAGTACCTTCTACGTGTTGTGAGATACGCTTTTCTCGCAGTGGAGGTGTTACTAATTTTTCCAGGAAGTTTTTCTTGCGGTAACATTCTCTTTCTTCCGGCCATTTTTGTGCTGGTTAGATTTGTGCTTACACGTAAGTGAAAACGTGTTTGTTTATATTTGTAATTATCAAAATATAATTTAAGTAATTGTTACATGACGTACAATTTGCCGTTGTATTCAATGTAGAATAATTTCTAGTTTCCTGTAATCGCGTTGTATTACGTACTTCTTTGTTAAAACCCAAGTTAAAACTTAGCCTACTTCTGTTACGTCCTTGATTTTCCCCATGTGGTACTCATCAGATTGCTTTTATTTAGTGCAAAAATGCAGATCTTCGTGAAAACTTTAACGGGTAAAACTATCACCCTTGAAGTTGAACCGTCTGATACGATTGAAAATGTAAAAGCCAAGATTCAAGACAAGGAAGGTTCGATTGTTCGTCCTCGAAACTAAAATGTGCGTTAAAAAAAAAAAACACAGAATTTTTTGTTTTGTGTTTTTGAAACTAGGAATTCCTCCTGATCAACAACGGCTAATCTTTGCTGGAAAACAGCTTGAGGATGGTCGTACTTTGTCCGATTACAACATTCAAAAGGGCAAGTCTTTTTGCATCAAACTGGCTTTGTAATTTCATGAAGTTCAATCTAATGAGGTGTTGTACACTTTCGATTTAAGCAGAATCTACCTTGCATTTGGTGCTCCGTCTGCGAGGTGGTGTAATTGAACCAAGTCTGCGTCTTCTGGCACAGAAATACAACTGCGACAAGATGATCTGCAGAAAGTAATAATTAGTGGTTTAGGAATTCCTGACGAGCAATTGAATGCTTGCAATACTATTCAACTGACTGCTTTTCCCTACCATAGGTGCTATGCTCGTCTGCATCCAAGAGCCACGAACTGCCGAAAGAAGAAGTGCGGACACACCAACAACCTCCGTCCCAAGAAGAAGATCAAATAAATGCTTTGATTCACATGTCTGCCACTGTGCTTTATCCTGAATAAAAAACAATGCAGGAACAATATAAACTTTCTTGAAACAATCCATAAAACTGCTGCAATATATTTAAGTCGCTGTGTTGATGCCAGAAGGGTGTAACCTAGACAATGTGCCCTAATGTTTTAGTTTACAAGCAATTCCAATTTCTCTGTTAAGGGTGAATATCGTTTCCATGACGATAGATGGTAGCGCCATCTAGCGAGCGGTATGGACATTAAAAGTAACAAACATAACGTTCAAACTTTTTAAAATATTGTTGTAACCTAAATTGGTCACATAAACAACGGTTTAAATTGCGTATTCTATTGGAAGAATGCAGGTTGCAACAATATTTTATAAGGTTTGAACGTTTTTACTTGGTGATGGTCATACCGCCCGCTAGATGGCTATACCATCGAACTATCAAGACGATATTCAACCTTAAGGCCGGTCCACACACAAACACTTACCTAACGATTTACCTGCACAAGTCAAACGTTGCAAGTAAGATGGAGCGTGTGGACTGGAAAACTGCGCAAGTTTTAAAACTGAACAAAAACTGAACACGGAGTTGGAAAACTGTGCTGGAAAGCATAATTTTTGGGAACCTGCACAAGTAAACTGGAGTGTGTAGACGCTTCTCGTCATGCCCAGCTCAGTTTTCTCTTACATTCAGAACGAAAGGGTGTATTTATTCGTTGCCCAAGAGAAAAAGTCTGCATATTTGTGCATAATCATTTGAATAAAACTTATGAATATGTCTGTGCATAATGTTGGACAAAATTGGAGGATTTTCATAGCATAATACCTAGGGTTTGTATAAAATGTTCACGATTATGCATAGAACTGCACACAATTTTGCATAATATTATTATGCATAAACTTTTGTGCATAAAACAACGCCGTATTCAAGATAAATTTTATTTTTTATTTTTATGCATGATTTTTCTCCTGGGATTCAATTAAATCAAATCATTGGAAATTCACATGTGAGTTTTTCAGACTGTATTGAACTGGAAAGTGAAATTGAAAGAGTGCAGTGACTGCGATAAAAAATAGGTGACAAAATTACAGAGAAATTGATATTGGCTTAAACACACAACAGAAATAAATCTACAATACTAAATTTTGATGTATAACAAAAACACAGTAATGTGGTAACGATGTTAACACTGCCAAAAACACACTGTTTGTGAGGAAACTGAAGGAGAAAACTGAGCTGTGTAGACCAGCTTCAGTTCTAACGATTTACCGGACAGTTTGCATGCACATATTTGCATGACGAGTTGCTTGAGCGTGTGGACCCACCTTTACTTTACTTCTACTGCAGTGTGAACCAAATTAATTATTTTGTTAATTTTCACATAGATTCTGTTGCAAACACTTGCTTTCTTTGTGTATTTTAAGTTTCAGTTTACGTTATAAAACCACGTTAGTTCATTATTTATTGTATTTACATTCCTGAGCTTGCACCACAATTGTGCACGTGAACATTGTCTGTAGAATAAAATGCTTGTTGCAATAATTTACATCATAATACAAACTACATATGGGGAAAATTATTGACACAGCAAACATTTAGCACATTCACGGTTTGATAGATGAGAATATTGCAGGAAACTACCATGACAACGGTCAAATGGATGATGAATGACTTTCAAATCAAGATTAATGAATTACCATCAAATCAGGAAATGCAATAAATGCATTTATTTTGTATTATTAGTTATGTAACCAATTGTGATAATGTATGGTACCATAATGTACTCAAAGCAATTTACTAACATATTGTACACATTAAATAGTAAAGCAAATCAAATAACATCGTTAATAACATCCAAATACTTAAATTAAGGTTGACCATCCGGCCCCCTGGTGGCCGAACGCCACTAGCAGAAGCGCCCTGACGGTATGTGCACATTTCAATTTTTTTTCAGCAAAACTAAAAAAGGAATACTGCAAATCGTTGCATCTTGAGTTGCAGAATACAGTCTTACATTTTAATAATAAATTTGAGCATTGTAGTTAAATTGCGGAGCTTCCAAACTTCATAAAATATTTTCATGCCGTTTTGGAAGCTCCGCAAAAATAGTCCAACTTAACTACAATGCTCAAATTTATTATTAAAATATAAGACTGTGTTCTGCAACTCATGATGCAACGATTTCCAGCATTACTTCTTTAGTTTTCCTGAAAAAATTAAAAATGTGCGCATACCGCCAGGGCGCTCCTGCTAGTGGCCTTTGGCCACCAGGGGGCCGGATGGCCAACCTTAATTTAAGTATTTGTATGTTATTAACGATGTTATTTGATTTGCTTTACTATTTAATGTGTACAATGTTAGTAAATTGCTTTGTGTTAAACAATATATTGATATTGAGTACATTATGGTACCATACATTATCACAATTGGTCCCAGGTTCAATTCCCAATACTGCCACCTATTTTTTTTATAGGTCTTGCACGACAGTGGCAACCTAGACAGGCATTGTATTATGTAACACTTGACTCAAATGTTGTTATTGATAACAAAACTGGGACAAGTAAATAGAAATAATCAGGAAAATTCAACATTTGTTGGTTACGTTACTTACGGTAACACCGCGATAACAGAGATTTCACGAAGATCAAACCGAAGTAACAATTTCAAAAAATGGAGATAAAACCACAAACAACTGTGTTATATTTTACTAGTATATACCTGATAGGTGACTGCATCCAGATTATTGAGAGCAATGTACAGCAAGTTATTCTGGATCGTGTAGAGCAAAGACGGAACGAGCATTTTCATCGTGTCGTATAAATGCCATTTCGCTTCCAACTTTGCTGATTTTACACCAATACCTATAATAAAAATAAACACAAAATAGCAATATATCACAAACTACTTTATATCCAGTTGCAAATTTAAATTCAGGGATTAATTCAATTATAGACAATATAAATTTAATATAATTTACATCAATTTAGAAACATATATAAATCACAAATTATAAAAATAAATGTATTATTATCGTCCAATGTGTGATTACACAATATAAATGTAATATCCTTAAAGGTGAACTGACACGGTTTTGTAAGGCACCCTGAAACTTCAACTACCAGAAGAAAAGTAACAAAGAAAGCAAGTGGTGCAACAAAATATCTGTGAAAATTAGTAAAAAAAAGTTATTAGATGTCA
>JAQIWR010001535.1:0-13447 GCA_034695945.1 Glomeris hexasticha
AAATCCCTAGGAGTTTTCGAAAATCCCTGATTTCTCAAACTCCCTGTAACATATACACAATGTATGGGAAAATTTGTCTACACAATGGATTATTTATACCACCCAAGAATTACCAGGCGGAAGTAGTCAACACCGGGCCGGCAATTCAATTCTTCAATGCATGGAAAAAAGAAATTGTGTTACTCTTCTCGGAAGAGAAAGAGTTCGGCAACACTTCTTAAATGGTAATGGTAATGTTATAGGTAGATAAAAAATATACCGGTTACTCGTTTTCACTGTCTTTCTGAAGACGAACATACAAGAAAATGTTATTTCTACCCACCTGCAACTTCCTGCCCCTCAACCCCAAAAAGGTGCTCTTGTAAGCAAGGTCTCTTTTATCGATATGCCACAATAGAAAATACTAACACATTTGTGTGGTCCCTTTCCAAGGTCTTGTTTAAGGACCACAATGTACACAAGAGGAACGAACTTGGTGACATATGATACGTTTCCATCAGACGATCCTTTAACAGCAGGACTAAACTTTCCCCCTTTCAGTACCAATTGTCCAACTCCCTCCCTCTTCATGTATACTTTACATATAGTAGTATTATGTTCTTCTTAAAATAACAAACTTTCACTATTAGAACATGTGTGAAGGTTCGGTAGGAACCGAACAATGTGCACTGTTATGGAGATTAACTGCTCTCCCCATACAACAACACTGTTAAATGTCAACCCTAAAAATAACACTACCTATTATTATGAATCAAATAATGGCACCACAGTGAAATCATCTACATATATATAGCACATGTTGTTGTGCATGTGTTATGTACACCGTTTTCCATTTGGGCATTTATGCACAATTAGCGGCAAATATTCCACATTTCCACAATTACCCATCAATTTCCTAACTCACTTACCACATAATTGAAGCATTCAATTTTCTTGCTAACTCAATTTCAACGAAAATGTCACTTAGGACCTTTTTGGGGTGGCCTGCAAGGGGTACATTCGTTTCTGATTTTGCATGCATGCAGTTCGGATGTACGAGGTTCGTTGCCACGGATCGTTAGTCGGTTTGACGGGGCGATAAATCGCAACTGGGACCTACCCCCAAAAAACGATATCGACCAAAGGGATGGTCCGGGACACAATGGTAGCCCTCTGCTTTTTCTCCCCAATCTGTACACGGTATAAAGATGGCAGTTAGGGTCGATCGCAATCGGCACGCGCGCTTTCCATACAATCCCCTGTTCGGATCAGAGGGGAGAAGGGTGAGTCAGTCATGACCCCCTGCTTTGCCTTCAACTTCAACTCACTTTATACTTCACTCACTTCACTGGCACAAATAAAAACCAAAGAGCCCAGTTCTCAGGGAAACGCCTTTCCACTATAATTCATTGTTTTGCAAACCCTTCTGCAGGCGTTTGCACTCACACCGTGCCCCATAGACACACCGTCATTTCTGCTCCATTTTCAAAGGCCATTTCCCAATTTATCACTTTCAATTTGGTTTCCGTGCACCCAAATTGCTGCAATTCCTCAATTCCTGAATTTTAAATATAGGCGGTAAAATGATCACCTGACACGAAATAACATAATCCACCTGTCAGGACAATTATATTTCAAATTATTCAGTCGTACGTGTCAAGACTTTAGTTCCACCCTGCACAACAACCTCCTTTCGGAATTAAACTTCATCCACGTTGCAAAATTGCCGTGATTTATACCCGTTCGTCAGGACATGCGCAGCACCAGAAATAATTGAAATGTAATGAAGTGCAAGAGGTTATGTCTGTGGCCACAAAACAACAATGATGGCCAATAAACAGGCGAAACTCATGAATTTATGAATAACAACGACGTTTAAATTTTAAATTGGACATTGGCGGAACAACCACCATGTTTTTGGCGTATTTCGATTGCCCCATGTCAAACACACATTTATAAATAAATAAAGATAGGCTGCATCATTTTTTAATTTAAAACAAATAATACAGATTGACTTGACCACCAACGTTCATCATGTATTATTACCATTTTCACAAATGGAAAATTAACAAAATACTATATGTCCAAAAATAACATTTTGAAATATATACCACACAGATTGCCCAACGTCCTTCAAGAAAACTTAAAAAAAGACGCATTCATTAATTTCCATGGACAATAATGGGCAAAAAACATGTCATCACCACAACCTCGCCACCGCCCGGAAATCCACCTAACTCCCCCGGAAACGGCAGGGTCAAAGGGTCATGGATTTTCATAAGCGCCCCCTGGTGTCACTTGGTCGCGCCCGCAAAATGGAAAGCAAGGCAGAGAAAAAGGTGAGAATAATTAATGGGTGGACGTTGCGCAGAATGTTAGAAACGAAGAAGAGGCGCGTGACTGACGAAAAGATGATTATTATTAGGGAGGCCGTTTCCATGATAACCACCGTCCGGTTGCCATGGCAACGTGCGCCTCTAAAACCTCCTTGTTCCATAATTACACGCCTATTTATTACCTCATTGAGGATACGTGCGAAAAAATTCACAATTCATGCTGCAGTCTCAAGGGGGGGTATGTGATAAAAAGGGCCTTGTTGTAATAAAGGACCGTTATTCACGCTTTTAAATGAAACAAGATGGCGGCCAGTCCGAGGAGAAAAAATTGTGTCCAATTGTGCGCAAAATTTTGTGCGACCTGTGCACAAAGCAAAGGCACAAAGTCGCACAAAAACAGAACCCTATTTGTGCACAAAACGTCACAATCACAATATTTTGTACACAAATTGTGAATTTTTTTGGAAGTTTTTTTTTGTTGAAATTGTGCACAATTGTTCACAACTTTTTCTCCTAGCTGGGGTTGCTATAGCATGCAACGCACTTTTGCGCGCTTAGTTTTAAATGTCAATTATACATGCACAGCCAAGACGCTGAATATAAGTTGCATTTTCACCAAAAATATAAGTTATCCACATCATGGGAATTTACTGACTAGGTGGTACTGCTGCTAGCGACGGACAAATTTTGTAGCTGCATTGACAAGATGGCGGACTTCGCCATTCAACAAGACATTCGAATCGATCCAAGGGTGTGTAGGGGTAGCTGCAAAATTGACTTCTTTCTTTTCCCGTAGACAGACATCTTGAGCATGTCGTATAAAGTCAGCAAATAATCTCATTTTACAACGACCCTTTTCAAAACGTTCTCATTTCCGCTTAATTACGTCGTTTTTACACTGTCCAGATAAGTTCCGTTCCAAAAAGCACGCTTGCAATGAATTCACTGTGCAATTTTTCCCCCCCAAACACCGGAACGAAACGGTCGCAATTCACCAGGGGTCGTTTGTCACGGGTGACAACCGCACGGCGCGCCCCCTGACGGGGCGAAAAGGTAAAAGAAAACCCGACACACCACGCCCGTGTGCGTCCAAAGATGGCACGCACGCACGCACAAGCAGACCTTTTGTCAGTGCAGTGTAGTACTGTTTCAACGTTACTCGAGGGCACCATCAACACCCATTACTCTAAAATTAACTTGCTTCATGCTGCTGTGTTGCTGCTATAATATAAGTAGGAGTTGCTCATTTAAATGGAGGCGTGCAGAGAGCCACCAGTGACCCATGTTGCGCGACTAACACCGGTGTTAAACCCCACGGGTACCACCATGAAAGAAGGTTATAAAACCTGGATTTCTCTGTAAGGGGCTAGTTTCGCTTTTAGACTTCCCTTCCACACTCATCTCTCTTCCTAATCAGAGCAACAATGCAGTTTGCACTTGCTCCTAACATCGCCATTTATGTCAAAACACTAAAAATATATGCACTTGTTCATGTTACCATATTCGACATGATACTATTCTAGAATCGTATTCAGATCAACCAAGGCATGCTACTAACCAGCTATTTCCAAGGAGGCGTTTCTGCTCACGGCACGCCCACCTTCGTTGCGAGCCACACACCAATAGGTGCCAGCATCCTGCTCCTTCTTGCCATGGACCACCTTGAGGAAGAATAGAGATCCAGAGGGCAGAAGTGTCCTGTGTGACTTTGGGTCCGAAGTATGGGTCCTGACCAATTCGCCATCTTTGTACCACTCTATCGTTATGGGCTGCTTGCCTTCAGCTTTGCAGTTCAGAGTGGCTGGGTCGTTTCGGGGAACCACAATATCAGATGGGTGCTCAGTGATCTTTGGTGGCCTAGTTCCAACTAAATTTTGAAATAAAAACATGATTAAGCACGTGAAATAAGCACTGAGTAATATTTCCATTTATCAATAGAAAATCATTGTGTGCAATAAACAGGATGTAATAATCAATTGTTACATAGATTTATGCATAGATATGTGCATGTATATTTTTGTTTATTAAGTGGAAATTCCTGACCTTGCATAATTCTAATTGTAGTTGACAGTAAGGAAATGTCATAGACACGATTATAAGAAAAATGTATTTATGAAAATATTTCCTCATGCATAAATTAAATTTGTAAGCATGCATATTAGTCGACTACAAGGGGAAAATTGACAATAGATATATGCCTATAAAATTAAACCCTTGATAAAAACGCAGTTGCATGATGCATTATATTACAAATAAAAATAGACACAAAAGATATTGAACAGTTTGTTTGTTAAAGACATTTAGAACTACAAAAAATGTCAATATAACAATTAACACATTGAGCAGAATCTGGCCTAACTGATTTGAATTATAATCCAGAGTTTGCGTCCGAAACGACATATATAACGGGGAAATGAAATTCCGGAAATGGGGAATGCCCATTGTGTGGTGGGATATCTGTACACAAAGCAACACACAATAAAAAGCAAGCACAGATTGAAAAGAGGGACATCAAGTGTTTGTGATGTTCCGTGGTTCGGTACACATCACAAAAATCCCTCCTCCCCGGATATATTCAGAACATGTTGAAAAACCAAAGCTCCGCCCACTAACCCACACCTAATTTCCTATTCCGTGTCATATAGTGGTGCTTACACATACGGTACATGACTTTGCAAGAAGGGGTGGTGGAGGTGGAAGGGGAGGAGTTTCTCGCTTCAGGTGTGGTTCATAGACATTAAATTATGTAGATCTAATCTTGCGAAAATCGCGGCAACATAAACGTTCAAAGTTGTGCCTGTTTTTCAAACCAGGGGAACGAACACACACTCCTCCCACTATTTCAGATCTTCTTGGGAGCTGCGTATTCCTTGGCGACAAAAGCCTTCAAAATCTTGCAAAAGCTCGCTGCAAAAGCAGGCAAACAAAACTCGGAGCAAGCACAAACGCAGCTGCATCTCCTCATTTTCTTATTTTCCTTGCATTTACTTTCGGTGCCATACCAAACGTCTCAGCATATGGCATCTCACTTTGAACCTTCAGCCTGCATTTGCAAACTCGCACAGTGGGTGGAGAGGGGGTAAAATAGAAGAAAAAGATGGGTACTCGTGAAACCAGTAGGAGGAACGACACAAACTACGCCTTCTGGAAACCTTCTTTCTGTGCAGCTCCTAAACTGGACGACACCCAATGCTGAAATGACAAGAGGGGGGAGCGCCCATTGATTTCATTTTTATTTTCCCAACAACTAAATAATAATAACTTCCGGTTTTGTTCGAGGACCGCTCGGGGTGCGCATGGGCAACACTGCCAAAAACCATTTTTCAGTCGGCCTAACACTTTGCCTCATACTTTGGCCAGCCGCTTTGACAAACCTCCAACCTTTTTCCATTACAGACTGCAAAGAAAAAAACTCACAAAAACTGTACATTCATGCATTCAAAACACCCCTTTGTGATAATGTTCATTTATTTATATAGGAATGCGTTGGCGGGGCGAGGTCCACCAGCCAAGTATCCCCACCCCCTCCCCGGGAGATTCAAAGAGGTGGTTGCACACTCACACACCCGAAAAACTGGGGTGAAATATCGGAGCTGCGTTGTAAACATGTCCAAGCTACGATGATTTACACCTCTCACAGCTTCCACTAACCTCTCCTATCGATCACGGCAATCCCAGGGCACTATACCCCAGGGAGAGTTCACAAAGTACGTCCATTGTCCAAACCTTGCACTACTCTGTGAAGTCAAGCTGTCTGTTTACTTTATTTCACCATTAATATTCCAGTGATAAATGAGAGAACAAATCCTGCACATTACTTCTCTGACAACTTCACTAATTGAAGAGCAATTTCGAAAAACGTTTCAAATTTTAACTGTTTTTTGGCTGTTAACTCTTAGAAAAACAAAAACAAAAATTTGCTGCGCGCACAAAATCATATGCTAAAACACAGTGCATTATTCGTTATTCCTTGGAAAATAACACTTTATAAATGACAAAGACTATTCAGAGCAATATGCACCATGCAAATCTTTGATGGTGTATGTTGGTTTTCATCCAACTTGCTGCAATTAAAAATTTAGAAAATTCTCCATTATTTTCTATTTACTCTAATTGACTCCTCTTCTGTCTGTGATATTTAAAACCCTAGCTTTTTAATCACAGGCTTGAAAAAAACACAAAGGGGACAATGAACTGAAGGCCTAATGAGTTTGAAATTTGACATTATACTTCCCAAAAGCGATTTACGACTATAGTTGCATTCCCGGTTTTTAGAGAAGAGGACCACGTCACATTGTTTCTTGTCGCACACCACCCTGAAAACATGCCTAGCTCCTCCTCATCTCTCGGGGTATCTGAGTCACAAGAAGGAAAAGAGAAAAGAAAAAAACATTGGAGACAAATGTGCCGATTTGTACGCGTTCCCAGATTCGTACGTCTTGCAGCACGTGCCGAAAAACACCAACAACAACAAACAAGAAGACATCTTTGGCGTGGATAGAGATGTCGTAGTAACATCCTCTAAAACCTCCGCAAAAAACCCTCGAGCAACCAACAGTTTGTTGCAAAATTTCAAATTCAACATACTGAAATGTGTGGCGTAACACATTTTATTTTGTTAAAAATAATCTGAAATTCGGCAAAGAAATTGACATGTCCACTATCTAAATAAACATGTGATATATTCCCACGTTTCCTGCCACCTGTTAACAACGGCCTTTGTTGGTAAATATCCTGTGGTCTGTGGGAATCACATCTCACATCCTCGATAATCTCTTCATCATCCCCGACTTTAGAGTAGATAAATGCATGGCGAAATAGAACGAATAGGCCTAACTTTGGCGTCTGTACTTTTTCCTCTAGCCTTGGCTTTGGCCGCGTATTTTTATGAATTCCAACTTCATTACATAGCATCTCCATTTCAAGTGAAACAATTTCCCCGCATCGCTTCCAGAAAACGTTTTGTACGTCCAGTTGCCACTTTTTGCCGCACGTCACTGGAGGCGCTTGCGTCAAACATGGCGCCTCTAGTCTTTCATCGCGCTGATGACCTCTTCGGTTAGGAGCACCATCGTTGCATCCATCAACGGACGTCTCATAACGTTTGCATAAAAAAGAATCTGGAGAGGTGCTAATGACGGCCGACGACAACGAGGAGTGCTGATCGAGGGCACCAATGGGCGTGACCACTTCCATCAGGTGCTAAGAACCTGGGCGGGCAAACAGTCTTTCCCAAAAAGCCTTTCACCTTTTCCGCTTTTGCCTTAAGGCACCCAACACCACCCCCACGCCATCTACTTCATCCAAACAACAGCTGTCTCGTTTGTCTCAAAATGAACCATACAAACAACTCATGCACCCAAATCTACTAACTAAACCTTCAACGCGTTATATACCAGTACTGTATTTTACACTTCATGCTGAATTATTACATACCCTCAAAAGGCGATTCAACATTTTGACGGAAATGAGTCATTTGTAGAATTACATTCCTGTGAAGTCCTGCTCATCGTTCTCAAAAGATTATACAGTGAAACCAGTCTATGCATGGTGAAAAATATAAATCTTATGGAAAAATTGGCCTCTCTATGTTGGAAACTTTTTAGTTTCATTGCTATTCCGCCATATAAAGGTCTCACTCTATTATCTATATATTCTGCAATATGTAACTAAAAATGTATTTGAATTATATATGATTTTCCAGTGTCTTATCTGAATTTTAGTTTCAAGATTCTAGCATATTTCCATTATTATCAAAGACATTTACGTATTTTTCCAAGACAAAAAAATTAATATATCTTGACTGATACTGTTGGTTATTAATGTTGTTATGCATGAATAATCGAGCGACAAATGGTTACATGACAAAACACAGTTTTGCACGCAAACTGATAAATAATTGGAGTTTACTGTATTTTTTCTTCAAAATTCATAATGCCTATACAACCAAATAAGAAATTATCCACATCTTTTTTTTATAGAATTTTTAGGTTAAAATAAAACCCCAGTAGGCCCTATACTGTAATTGCAACCAAATCAGTTAATAAAGATTGGCAAAACATACAGTTGCACAGTAATAGACGGTATGCAATGTGCTGAAAAGAATAACTGCACAAAATAGGGCCTAACCCACGATGCAGATCAGTGATATGTAATGTTGCCGATACAACATGGGTCATCCCTATAATTTTCTCAAATTAGAGCTTCATTATTTGATTATCTGCTGCGCTCCGACGAGTTTTGGTACTTTTTTTTGAGTGGGGGAGGGGTTAGTTACACTTGAAAACGGATGCTACATGTATAGTTGCATGCAGACTGAGAACTTGATTAGAGCTGGGGACTTTTTGCACGTTTTACCGTGAATTATCAACAACTCCGCCATTACGCCAGTCAGTCTATAACAAACGCACTGGTATCCAATATTCTCCGGCATTCAATGAGATTATTCTCGACTGCCTGCGGACATGGCAGTAGTTTTTGCCGTTTTTTAAGCTGGTATTGGCGAGGTCATCAGAACTCTAATATGTAGACGTCCCCACCTTAAAAACCATGCAAGTCCAGTTTTGTGTCCACATGCAGGCCATAAAATGTTGGTTTGGCACGCGTTTTCACATGAAGTCACTCGGTCAGTGATTCCAGCGATTTTCTCTAAAGTAAACTGTTGAAGGGAGAAGTCTATTCACTACAGGGTGCTCCACGTAATCCCCGTCCTTTTCACTTCAAAAGGCTCTAAACACACGCACACACACAGCGTTATACTATTCACTTTTTAAAAAGCAGTTCCAGCAGCTGCTCGTTTCCCCCCTTTTCCAATTCAAACCATCAATTCGCCATTTTTCTTCACTTTCCCACAGAGTTTATTTCAAATCAGCTTCATTATCCATGCAGTCCACACAACTTGCCAGTTCAAACATTCTTGAAATAGCATCTCCTCCATTTTTATTAAATTAGAAACAATCAAGCAAAATTGTTTTGACTTGGCACAATACATTATTCAAACCAAACTAAACTAAAAAAAAATGAATGAAATATACAGTGAACAACAGTTTATCACATGATCCCCAAGGGTGGGAAAAATAATGGCTCGTGTTAACATGGTTCCCGTGTTTTAAAGCGAGTTTACTGAATCAAATTAAAACAAGAAATGCTGTCCACAAACGTAAATTACATAAAACGTCAACTGCTGAATGTTGCATTTCATCGTTTCTTGTATGTAATAAACTATTCCTTTTTTGGTACTACAGAATTAAATTGATAAACGACTTCAACAAACTATTGTTAAAAGCAGACAGTAAATCGTACACACAATCTTCAACTAGTATTGTAACGTTTTGCTTGATATTTAATGAACATGAACAACTCCCTCTGACAATGATATGATTGTGAACAGAGTGAATTTTTATGTAATAGGGGTTGTTTGTCTTTTGGGAGCGACAAATTTGAAGGCGTGTCCTGCAAATGACAAGTGTTCAGGGTTCAGGTATAAGTATCGATGTATATGGTGAAAAGGGAAAAGGGAAAAGGGAAAAAGTGAGAGCAAACGTGGTGAAAAATGGATGAAAGTGCATTTGCACTCATGTTCCTTTCAAAATTAAACCCAATTCAGCTCGACAGCACACTTTACTGCTAAACTACCGCCGTTTGAGCACAAATCGATACACCCAAATCTCAACAAATGTTGTGACAAACCCAACGTTGCATCTGCACTCAACTCAATTAACATTACCTACAATTACTCTATTACGGTGTCATCTTCACTGCTGGTAATACACAGCCCAAACAGTGCAGTTATTGGACACGATTGCAGTTAACGGTAAAAACACAATAATTATTCCATATTTGTATGTATGCAACGCAAAACGTTTCTCATTTCCGATACCAGATGGCGCACCGAAAAACGCTGTTCTTTTCATCAAAGAACGCAGGTTTCAAATTCGTTCCTACATCAATGAGCTCATTGGTTTATTGATGTGCCATCTGCTACACGAATTAGCAGACATTATTACAATTTTAGTGCACGATATACGTAATGTGTTATTTTCATTACTGCATTCATGAAAGGCATAAGAATAATTAATTATACTACCACTTTTAATTTAGTTTTATATCTTGCATGCAAGCTTTTCTCCAGGGTTTTGCTTCCATCACGTACTCTCTTTTTAATTATGTTTTCTAGCAGACAACAAAACATGTTGGAATTTTTCATTTCATTTTGCAGTCGTATCTCGTACACATTATCGAACCATTTTGACATGTGGCCGGTATATACGTACGTTGTAACCCGAGGGGTCAAATATAATAGTCAAGAATTCGGAGAAGTCCGCGTACAACGGGCAAGATGCAAAAAACTGATACTCTTGCCCATTATGCCCGGATTCTTGTCAAATAAAAATCCCGTCTGTTATCGATCGCTCGCAATACACGCTTGAAACATTAAACCTCCGCACATAGAACACACTAGAAAAAATAAATGCTAAGAACGGGCTTTGTCCTCTGTTAAAAACCCCCACCACCATCAGGGCACCAAGGCTCCAACGTGCAGGACAACAATGCCATGCTCTGTTCGAAATAAAAATTAAAACATCCGTCTTCTGCCCATCCCCCTTCTCCACCCATCCAGTATATTTTCGGCCTCCAATATAAACAAAACGTGTTCCCATATTAGCATTGCTAGAATAGAGAGCCCGTCAACTTACATGACAATCCCACTGTGGCAGATCCAACAGTCGTAGGAGGTGCAACCGGCGGCGGTTGAGCCGTCAAAACGCCGTTCACCAATCCGACAAAAACCAAAATCGCCGTCAAAATCACCGTATCCGATTGCGGCACCAACAGCGGGTGCATGTCTGTCCTGCAGTCCCCTGCAATCCGCTGAGCGCGGGGGCCAAACACTCCGCCTTCAGCCCATGCGCAACACAAACGTTCAACAAGCGCGGTCTTTCCTCAACGAAACCTGGCGCCTCTCTGATCGCAAATCGAATGCCGCTTCTCCGCAAAGCGCCGATCCATCATAGGACGCGCCGCCCTCCGAATGTGGGGGACTTGCTCATTACGTGACGCAAGGGAGAGGGAAGATACAAGATGCTACTGGCGACGACGTTCTGAAAACGTCGAACGCCGCTCTTGATGAATCCGGGTGGCGAATGATAAACGACAAAAGCAGACGCTTTCCAACCAAAGAAACTCTTGCCGACGATGGCAGTTGTGAAAACATCGTTCCCTTATGCGAATCTGTCTTTTTCCCCGGTTTATTTTTTAGATGAACGTCTATAGTTGTTACCGGGCCTCGAAAGCCGGTTACAATTTCCCACTTCCCACCCTCTAGGCTCTGCCGCAGAACCGAATCGTCCGTCACTTTCCCAAATAGCGTGCACATTTGTAATCCTGATTATATTTCAAAAATACAAGCTTATATGTTGCTACAAATTTTGGAGACAAAAGTAGGCTTCCACCCTAATTCAATGGTTTAAATAAAATACATAACAATTTTTAGTATTCCCCATCATTGTGCTCATCTTGTCACTTTAGCCTTCGATTTAGTGCGTTCCCCGTTTTGTTATTTGAAACCAACTCAAACCTCCTTGTTTGAAACCTGTGTTTTTAGCGAAACTATCAGCGTTTAGTGAGAGGGGGGAAAAAGTAGAGATAGACACCTGCATATCACGATTATCGTAATTGCAAGCATAAAAGAAAAGACCGCGTGGGCGGAACCAGGGCCAAACACGCTCTGCACTCGGTCAAGGAGCGCCGTAATATTATTTCCGTGCAGCAGCTCTAGGAGAATCTGATGGCCTGGAGACAATTTCACCATCCATTCACCCCAGATTCACCTCTCCATGCTATGCAGGTGTTATAAAAAAGACACATTTAAAGAGAAAGAAAGTCTGCTGTTCAAATACAACGCGATATAAAGCAATTCAAGCCGGAGCCATTTGATGCGCATGCCGGTCAATGGACTGACAATAATAGCAGTATTGCCATCCAATCGCATTGGAACATAGTCTGTTCAAAAACAAAACACAAAGAAATACACTCCAACCCCATAAAAGACAACGAATCAAAGTCATCGACAGTGACTCTTAAAACTTTATAATGATGAACATCACTATACAATTATACTGTATGAACAAATTCTTGAGCAAACGCTAGGTAATGTGCATATCCTCATCTTGAGCAAATGAGAAAACGATAATAAAACCTCTGAAAGACTGCAAGGAAACATTGTGTCTTGTTTCTCTCTTCAATACAATCAATAGCAATAAATGTAGTTAAATTTCTGATAAAAACCCGGGTTTATGCCTAAACTTTAATCAGTTTGACCAAGTTTGACACGAAGTATGAAGACGCGTGTCTGGACGTTTATTATTGTATATAGGGTGGCAGATGGTCACGTGTAAAGGCCTGGCCGACCTTCAATTAACAAGGCCCTAATTACCCTGTACACAGGCCGATCATTTAGCCCATCAACGCCGAAGTTTATTTTTAGCCGAGTAACCCAACACCTCGGCTCGGCGTCGACCGACAACGACGCTTCCCGCTTCCGGCCAAAACCCGGTCTCGGCCCCTCCTCCCCCCCCCCCACTCTCCATCACATCCCCCACACTCGCTGAGCACAGCACAGCGTGCCCCATCCATCACTGTGTCCATCATGCGCGTCTGTCGGCGCATACACCACCAAACCCTCCACAAAAACGACCAAATCGCAGGCCGCTCTCCTCTTAGCTCAAAAGCGCCACCTATTGGCATCACCGATTTTGCCTCATTAGTGAATAGCGGAGGTCCAAACCCGAAATAACTGGCTGCATTCTTGCCATGCGTTTTCTGTCCTGTTCAGACTTTTCGAACAAGGCTTTCTGTGGACGTCAGTTTGGCAGCACGTGTTTTGCGTTTTGCGAGCAGGCGAGAAGCGCCGTAACTCAAGCCAGCGTTCGTAATTGGCCCACTGTGGCTTGTAACACGCCATGAATGATTTGCTGCTGCTCGCCGACCAACAAATTTCACAAATTTCTCCATAGTTTCGCGCTTCAATGGACTCTCTATGAGTGTGACTTTGTCATGCTGGTTATACACTTCGCGCCACAGCCGCGCGATTGCGTCGCTTCACTGCAATGCGCATGCGCAGATGACGTCAC
>JAQIWR010001536.1:0-13441 GCA_034695945.1 Glomeris hexasticha
ACCCGTTAATTTTTTATTACTTCCGTAATTTTGCCGAACGCGATTTTCCACCCCCAAAACACGCTCCACCTGGTCGTCGACGATCTCCAAGATGATGCAGGTCAAATTTCATTATTTGTCTAACATTTCTGGTGGAAAACATTCCCTGCTCGGATAAAATATACGTTTCCTAATTAAAATAACTGTTTCTAATTCAAATAGTTTTGAAATTAAAGCGATAGTCCAATTCGTTTGGTTCCCATTCTGCAATGTTTACCTGATCTGTATGTACATATATTGTACATTTTAATCTAAACATGTATAAATAAAATTTAGTTTATTGACACTTGACTCAGATTCGTATATGATTATGTGATATGGCCACTATGAGCTGCCAACGTGACGCGCTACCTCTTCTTTCGCTTGTGAATCGTGATAACCTTTCCATACTTGTGAGATAAGTCTTCAACAAATTCATTCTTCAATACCTTCAGACACCTATTTAAATATCAACACAATACAACTTACAAAGATTGTAGACAATTTTCTCTTTTCGAGTAACTTTAAGGTCACAAACTTGCGATATTGCGGACTTGAGCGGAACTTGGCAATGTCAAAACTGGGTGCGTGTGGCATGTGGATGATGTAGGCATTTGGAAGAACAATAAACTCGTACCTACAGCATTTAACGAATATCAATTTATTACAGGTTGCTACTTCGATATGAATCCACAAATACTTATTTTAGTAGAACTTATAGCTAAATGCTTACTCTTGCGCATGCAATTCCATAATATGAGCTACTTTATTCCAACCGAATCCAACAAACCGCCGGTCATACTCAACAACGTCTCGTCTGGCTACAATATATGGCTCAAAATCTGGTTCCCAATTAACCTGTTATGCAGAAATACCCAGAATATAAAATTGGTGAAAACAATTCATATATACTGTATGTGATCATGGAGAAAGTGCTATAACTGTGCAATTTTCAAAACAGTTACAGGCTATGTGTTCGTCCAATATTGAAATAATTACAGGGCAACTTACAAGCCTTCATTTGTGTTGTACATGTTAATGTGAAATTGTTTTTTACTGAAATAATTGTTGACGGATGCAAATTAATCCTGCTTGAAATGGCTATAATTATTGCATTTTTCCCATAGTAATTTAAATCATCATACCTTATATGGAGTGGTGGCAGTCCTCCATTTTGCATAGTTTGTCGATGCATGCCCCTTCGTCCACACATGATATCTAGATGTAAACCATAAAGGCAGCATTAATTGCAAGTTTTAAATTAAGCAACATTTAGTAATTCCAATCATTATAATTTGTTTTCCAGTACCTGACATTAGTTTTTGATTTATATTAAAAATCAATCAATTAATACCTTGCATTGTTACCCATTTCCATTACCTGAAAGTGAACAAAGTTCCCATATCTAACATGGACAGCAACACTGCTTTCGATTTTGGAAATTTCAGCCGATACCGCTGCGTTTCAAACGCAGGTACGATGAGAGCCTACCAAAAATGAGCCACGCACCCAATTACTTACATGTGAAATGACAAAGTTTTGTAAGGGTATCCTGAAACAACGTTCTCAAAAAAGTATAAAGTAGTGGAACAAAACCTCTGAAGATGAATAAATGTATCTGCTTCATGTCACAGATATAACTTTGGACGAAATTTGCATGTACATACACCGATTTTGTTTCACCATTTTAAACCTTGCGTCTTGTTTCAGATGCCTTACGTAACTTTCTATCAGTTTAAACCTTTTTTGAAGTCTCCATGCTCATTTGGGAAATAACTCGCTTCAGATATTCATAAAGTCCGTGCATTGGCAAGAAGTCTATATCCGTTAAAAACACATATGGTGTGTTCACTTGCTGGAGAGCTACATTCCTTAAGAAATTCACCGGATAGAATTGCTGCCAGAATGAAAAACCCGCATCAATCGGATAATTTTGATAATATACAACGGCGATTTCGTAATTACCCCATCTCGGTAAACTATGTGGTAAGCGACATTCTTTCTATCCCGTAGTATCGCCGATCCAAGAGCGTAACTCAGGAACTGCTGTGCTTCCGCATCGGACATATATAACGCAAAACTTATTGGTCCTAACCGTAGTAAAATAAAGTCGGTTCCGTAAGGTTATACTGTAGTCTGGAATGAAACTCTTGAGTTCACTACAAACCTTCCCAATGTTTACACAGCTGTTCCACCATTTGCAACCGGTCCATCGAAAGCTGTGCAACTAATGTTACATCGTTACCATCCGCTGTCTAAATAGGGAAAACTTGAAATTACAGTTCTGGTAATTTCCATTAAAGAACAATTAGTTATAATAAGTAATAGACCGGTTCGTAAGAATAATCAATGTAGTAAAGGTGAGTCCGATGTTGCGCTACTTTCGCACGGCGGAACTCGTAACAGGCATCGTCTTCGTCAATGGCATCCAACTGGGCTCTTACGTGGTGCAACCGGGAGCTTTTACACCCAAACAGCTCACGCCGCAGTAGGTTACCATCGTACTCGAGGAAGGTGAGGTAAAGGTTACGGAAAAACTCCACGTGCTTATTTTTCACTTTCAGCTTCTTTGGCGAGTTCCAATGGATGACCTTGAATTGTAAGTAGTGTTCAATACCAATGAAGTGCCAATGGAACTACAGTAAACAGTTCTTTCAAAATCTACTACCACTTTCCTACATAATTTCATTGCTTTTCAACATGTATGTTCATCACTGATAATTAATTGAAACAAAGCTGAACTAATTACATTACCTTTTGATTCAGATTACCTTCAGATCTGTTACTTCGCTGTAGCACAGTTCACTCCTGGTATTGTCGCTCAATTGCACATTCCACTTACACGCAAGGCGATAAATGATATCTGGCTTTTCCTTTAGAACCGCGTTAAAAATATCCTAGTGAACGCCATGAACGCCAATCAGTTAATTGAAAGGGAAATTATTTGAATTGGTTTAGAATCGTGAAATAGTTTACTTGATCTGCAAGCTGTGTGCTAAGCATAGTATCTAATTCCCGCTTGGCAATCATCCACCACATTTGCATCCAGTTCATTAATCTCAATTTGGCCAGATCAAGCAAGATGACTCCCGTGTTGAAACCACGTCCCTACATACAAATATTCCAAATTATTACTACACATTTCCAATACCACGTTTTCTTTTTCGTTACATATAGTAGTTACCAATGCAGGCCATGGCCTATGATTTTTCCACAGCCTTCCCAAGTACCAGTCGCTCTGATTTTCCACTAGGCCAACAGCCTAAAATGTACGTATACTGTATTAAATTTTCTTTGAGCTATCTACTTGTAAATGCTCTTGCAGAAATCCACTACAGGACATGAACCTGTTTGTTGTCGAATTTCTGGAACAATTTCCACAGTTCCGAAATATCGGTGGCGAACGTGACGTCAGTATCTAGCACGATAACCTAATAATACATTTCAATGAAATCACAAATTATGAGTTAAATAATTTCAATAGTTGTATTTTTAGGCCTAAAATTCTATACTTTATCCAAGGTATCCGGTAGAAGTTTCGGCAGCGTGAGTTTCATTAAGCCGTATACACCAGAATAATGCTTGTTTGGAATCCATGCCACTTCGCTTTGGATGTTGTCAGCCAAGTAAAAGCTCACGTCAACTGTTTAAATATATAATGTTATTGCTGTGATTAGAAAACTATAACGCTGCAACCTGACCATCACCAACAAAATTAGGAATACACCCAATTGAAGAACAGCATCGTTGAATATTGCAATCAATATTTTTCAGAAAATAGATCATTTAAAACTTGGCTAATTTTTATTAACTATAATATTCAATAGCATGATTTGTCAGATTAGAATATGCAAATGCAATATGGTGGATGTGGAAACCGGAGCATATACTTAGTGTTAATGAATTCACAATAAATTTAAAAAGGATCTGAGGTTGTGCATAAAAATGACAATATTTTCATAATGCCCCTTTTTCTTTTTCAAAAATATTGACATTTGAAACCCCATTTCCTGCGACTGATTCTGGTGTTCTACCTGCAGGAACCATCCAAGAATTAAGCAGAGTTTGCAGAATCAGCTGCGCTGTTGAGTCGGCCACAAAATGGAAATGAAGTCGGTTTTTCCGGTAGAATAACAGGCTTTTTATGAGAGTTACAACGCTGCGGCTCGAGTTGTAACCGGCACATACAATGGCCACCTGGATGACTTCACATTTTGGGATCTCCAATTCCTTAAAGACAAAAGCAATTTAATATTTTGCCACATTTGACAGTAAAACATGTAGTTAACTCACCTTATTGTTGCAACCAGCAACGGAAATATCATCATTGCCACGAACCAGATTTGTATAATCGCTGGTTTCGTTTCTCAGCACATCGCCAACATTCGATATCCGGTTTTGGAAAATACTAATCGGAAAATAGCGCTTCAAGCTAATTCAACATGAATCGTGTCAAATGTACCTCAACTAACACATTAGGAATGCTAGTGACCTTAATTGTTTCCTCAACAATTCATTTTGCTCTTCCAACTCTTGAACTTTCCCCGCTAGCTTCGCTTCTCGTCCAGCGAATCCCAGCAACGTGTCAGTGTAAAAATCTAGAGAGAAAAAAAAATAAAACAACCCTTTGAAGAATGTGTTGCAATTGGAATCCATATGTAATCTGACACAAACTGCAATTAATGAACATACCATCATGTTTCGTAGTTAGATAAATGAGAAGCGTAGCAGGCAGAGCGCACGCTCCGATAAGGAGGAGGAAACTCAATCTGCATCGTTTCATTGTTCGGAGACATGCGGCGGCATTTGCAACACCACCTGCTGTCCTGATGTCCGGCGAATGGCAGTGATGTTACCACGAGGTCGGCATTGATAAATGGCTATTGCATGGTGCGCTATGTACTGAATCTAACCTAAATTTTTTAGGAAATATGTGATAAGGATTAAATAATTCGGCGAAGAAAATACATTATAAATAGTTCCCCCCCCCCCCCTTGATATTTTCCATGTAATTGCACAATATATAAGGACTCCCTTATAAGCATTTAAAATTGCTCAGTCCGAGGTGCTAAAATTTGCATTTTAAAAGGTAGCAACGTGCTTTTAGAATAATTGGCTCAAAAACTTAAAACTTTAGCATTTGGAAATTATGCATTCCCTAATTTGTTAATTTATATTGCATCAATATATGATGTTTTATTATAATGGAAAATAAATGATGGCTCTTGCGGTGCCGTTATAGGGATATTCGACTGTAAAAACTTATACAATTTGTAATGCAAGACATCATGAAAAATTAACGAGCAAATTACATCCAGTAAAATACTGATCTTACTAATTTAATTAAAAATTATTTACCGAAGCCAGCGTAAAAAATATATTATTTACGTCATTTTGAAATTGCACATGTATCCCTGCATTGACACTATAAAATAGTGGGACATGCACGGCAACTGTTTCAGTCCACCGAACTATAGACAGATTTCACCAAGAGTTTTATTAAAAATATTTTTGTATATAATCTAGCTGTAACTTTCAAATTGAAAGTGCAACTTACATTCGTTCGAAAACAAAAATTAACTACGAGATTACTGGTCCGTCTGTCCGCCTTTTAGTTTCTCCCCGCTGTATAGCATAGCCATTTTTCACCTCCATATATGGCCAAACTAAGCCAAACTCATTTTACCGTTTTTATTTAATTGCCCGCCCACACACAGCAAACATAACACAATATTAAACTATAAGACCAATTAATACAGAGCGTATTTAGTTGTTTCCAAGGTTGTTTTTATGCTGGCAGCTTCATGCAGTTCTGTCAAATGAGCAATGCCAAAAATTATATTTCGCGCATTTGAACGGAAAATTCTTTTCACCTGATCACAACATATTTCTGTGACAACGGCAGACAACGCAGCAAAATTCCTAAATTAAATTCATAAAATTACTATACAAAATATTAACCACAATCAAAGTAAAGCAATTTATTCGATCACCCACCGCTTCCCGATGCAGAAACTGTTGCCCGGATCCTGTTGCCCAACACAAAATGTTCACCAGTTAGAGTATAAATATACTACCTGTATAGAAAAAATATTAAAAGTAAATTTTACAAAATATAAACGTATTTGCAATTAATTGAATGTAGTACAGACTTGAAAATCCCGTGGAAACTGATTTCGGCGTGATTACCAGATTTTTGTACGAAATTTTCTCCTTTTCAGGATATAGCAAAGATTTGCTATTCTCATCAGCCTCCGCCACCCCTCGTACTTGCAAACGCAGCGACGTCAACGCACATTTTTCTTCTCAAAAAACTCGAGCAACTTTCGCGATACAAACAGCAGGTAAATAACAAATGGATCGGAAAAAATATACCCGGCGTATTGTCGTCGCCTGCAACCTTGATGATAGCGGAATCTCGTTGGCGCGTGGGAATTCGCGAGATTTCGCTGAGAACGCAAACCAGGTCCGGTAGCCTCCCTTTTAATATGTACAAAACAGCCAATTTCATATCGGATTTCATCGCCATTTTACATATTAATCGCATTTTCGCTACAATATATATGCCAGGCGATAATATGGAGGTTTTTGTGCTTCTAAATTCTGCAGAAAATAATACCTTTAAAATGCGATTCAAAAATTTCAAGAATGCAGGGAGCAGTCATTACGGAGGTGAAGGATTAAATTACTCTGGAACAGTCGAAACACGTGTCTTTCAGAAACCTAGCTATTTGTGGGTAAATGCTGCACATGTTTGTTTTTTTTAAATTACGTATTTAATAATTATGTATTAAAGTAATTAATTTATAAAGAGCATTTTCTTTGCATATTTATAGGGCGATCAAACTGAAAAAATGTTTTATCCATTAATTAATTTATGTATGAAAAATAAAATAATTGTATATAATACAAAACATGCTAGCTAGCATGCACATATAAATTATATAAGTGCTAACGATCGAGGCTATGATTATTATTGGAATTTTTTCAAGTGGATGACAACCGAATTTTTGACCTAGCTTTCTATCAATGTCATAATTATATTGCACGTAATATACATGTCATATCTTCCGTCTCCTAGCTGTATAAGAGAATGTAATAAATGGGCACTTGTTTTCTTTTAGAGGTACCTTGGAAATATGACTGAAGGATCTGGAAGCACTGCTCTTGGTCACCATGTAGTTGAGGATGGAAATATTCTTTCAGGTATTTTTCACTGTACATTGCAATACAAAATATTTCATAGCATTTGCAAGGGTCATCTCTGCTATACAATATATATCCCCCAACGCTTAATTTAAGAACCTATAAATGCACACAAATAGCCTTTGAAAATATGTATTGCAATAAAACAGTTCATCTTTCCTAGAAATAAAGCTGACAGAAATCGAAAGTTGTCCTAGATCAATTTGTGCGTCAGTTCCGGTCGATCAATATGATTTAAAATTATGCATATGGAGCTATAAAGTAGGGTTGGTCAGTTGATTTTGTATTTCACAACATTCAAAATATAAGTGAGATTTAGTTTTTCAAAATTACTATCTTAAAAATAAGTGAAAACAATTTTGTGGGATTAAGGAAAAGTGCAGGATATGTTAAAAAGAACAGGGGAAGAGTTTACAATTCCTTCAAAATCAATTTAAAAAATAAAAACCTACATCTTTCTATTCCTATTTGGGTACGGTGCATGAACTTATAATTTTGTTTGCTTGCATGACAATAGTATCCATAGAGGATATTGGAAATGTTGACTTGCCGTTGGCAGCGGTAGCAGACGAGGAAGAAGAATCTTCGATGGATGACGGTGATGGAATCACCAACAATGATGTAGACAAAGTCGATTTTAACATGCCTTTAAAGGTAGGACCAAAAAGGTAGCACCGCATTTAGCAAAAATGTCTAACATGGTCGATCTGGCCAACATATAAATACTATTTCATTTTTTATATATATGTAGGATATGGTGCTGTCATTGAATAGGCTAGTGTGCCAATCATTGGATACGATGGAATCACAGATAGACAGCCTTACTCACATTTGTGTGGATTTGGAAGCAAAAGCGGACACCATTTTGTGCGCGTTCCGGGATCATGCTGCACAAAATGACGTGTGGGTATCGTGTGCATAAACTTATGCAAAACATTAAATTAGTACCCTATTAACATTACCCGTACAACTTTATTTATAAAAATATAAATATATAAAAATACCGCATTTTAGGCCTACTAATCCAAATACAAAGCAAGGCATAATATGAAAACTATTAACGGCTACAATTAGCATTTGAAGAATTTCGTCAAAATTATAAATTAGTAAGAATTTTAGATTGGTTCCGTATATTTCAATAGTGACAGTGAAAAGATGGGGCAGACTGTGATCGTCGGCGTACCTCAACCGAAGACGTGCATCGACAAAAGTGTATGTGCTAACATCGGACCCAATGTGACTCTCATCACGCTGAACACCGAAGAGGATTTCCCGAATGGTTCGTGGCTTGGGGACGAGAACAATCCAGAGATGAGGGTGCGGACGCATCTCTCACCATCGTACGTATCGATCAAAACGCAAGCATATACACAGACAGTCGTTATTAACACAGTATGTGTGATTACACAGTGATATGTTACACATCAACACAACGTGTCTGACTGTAGAGAAGATGGCCCTCACTCTACTGGACTATCTGTTTGACCGCGAGACACAAGCATGTTCCAACATCTCTGGCACAGGAAAACACCACAAAAAGCAACTCGATCCCCTCTTGATATACGGCATCAGATGTAAGTAACATCATCACAATTGTTTTCCAGTTATTCATATTGTGCTATTCCATTTGGCTGTTGTGTGGAAAAGTAATAAAGTCGACCGTCATTTTCTTTTCACCATCTTAGGTCACCTCATAAAGCATTTCCAGCTAACCGATAAGGGCTGGCACCGAATCAAGCAGAACCTGGACTCGAAATGCCGCACGGCTTTCCGTCGCAAGACGAAGGGCCTGTCACTCACCGCCCGTGACATCCACAGTGGCGATGACCAAGAAGACGATGCCAAGAAGACCCTGACCCTCGCACCGACCACAATTAGCGAAGATTTGGCAGCGATGGTGCAAGAAGCACAGGTTGTTCACACGCCAAATGGACAGATCCAAGTGTTGCATGCGACCCCAGAGCAGATAGCACGCATTCAGCAAATCCATCGGATTCAGATTCTCGCCGGAGATGACGATGAAGACAACATCTGTGCAAACAATTGAAGTCATATGTTGAAATTCATTGCTGCCCACCGACGTATTTTGTATTAAGATGTACATGAGAGGATTTCATAAAATATTTGCCAATACACACACGCCGTTTCTTCCAACATGATAACACTGATGTTGGATCAAAACACTAATTACCGTGTCTTTGAGTATTCAGAAAAATTCTCACGAGGACAACCGTCAGCAACTGCTGTCATCATCGGTAGCCGTCTTAATGCGAAACAATCTGCGCCACCCATATGCAGGCATTGAATGCCGCCTCGTGATTATGCATGCAGCAACTCCGCTGACTGTTACCACAACTAGTATGGCCACTCCAACGATTAGTAAGATGGCATGGGCTGGTTTTGCTAAAAGTCCCACAAGTCTCTTATCTTGAACCGTTCTTTCCTGTAGTGTCCCATACGACTGAGTAGTTTGCCATTCATCATCGGAGGACATCTTGTTGCTCTCAGCGTCAGGTTTTACAGTTGAAACTAGACAATAGAGATATGTGAAAATGAATAGGGCCTAATGTGGAATAACAGAATTGTCACAGGTATTATCGAGAGCATTGTATCACATGTTGTCAAAAAAGGCATGCAAATGTTAAGGCGGCACAATACACAATCTAAGAACTAACGCCCCAAAATTTTCATGTAGGTGGCTCATTCGAACGCTTCACTGTAATATCTTACAAGGAAGACATTTCTGGGGATGCATTTTTGTAATTCCACATGAGGCCGCATTGCGGTGTGCCCCACATGCATGTAGAGAAAGAGGGCAACACATGTAAAGTGATGTCGTTTTCAGGCTGAAATCAAGAGGAAAGCGAACTCGCACACATAGATCTGTGTGGTTTTTAAACATGACAAACCTACCTCCAATATATAGGATTTTCCACATACCATGATTTCTTCATATTGTGCAAAATTTCAGTTACAGTAGAACCTCTCTAAACAAATACCTTATAAATTAATATACTCTCTAAACTAATACAAACATCCGGCCCTAAGGTTATTCGTTTAGAGGTTCTACTGTAATAAAAAATCTGATCAACATGCTGATATCCGAAAAGAATTGCTTAAAAGATAAATGGTTGTTGTCAATTAGAATGTTATAGAGGACAATAAGTTGGTGTTTCGCTATAGAGGACAATTATTGTGGGTGTTCTGCACCGTGTATATCCGAATTTCAAAAATAGAACGTTTTCAAGTTTTCCAGTGCATTGTGATATTGCAATGCCCTGACAATAACTTTTCCAGACAACCAAATGCAGATTTAAATGTACATCTTAGATTACCCAATTAATTAACTCATGGAATTCAATAGTACAATAAAACCTGTCTAAGTCCTTCCTTTTATATGTCGAATACCTGTTCATCTTGAACTAATTTGTGTGCATTGGATGTGTCCCATAAGAGTTTTTATTGAAATCACCGTTTATAAGTACATAGAACACGCCTAACGGAAATATCGAATTGAGTTTCATGCACCATGACTTTTTGTTCATCCTGTCTAAGTTGAACGTCCCATGTTTGGGAGCCCCTAAAAATTGTACCTGTTGAGCAATACATGTACCAGTTGACGCTCAAAATGCTTTTTATTTGCGTAAGTCGAACTTGCTCTGTATGTAAATCACAAGAGTTCAGCACTTATACCCACTGTTTCAATATACGTGTACAGTATGCAGGGTAATTCATGCAAGTCCGACCCCCCTTTTATTTGTAACAGGATTGGATAAAAATGTAGGATTTTTATGTATATATGGATCTCATAAAGAATCCAGTAACCCAACTTTCGCTGACCTTGACGAAGTTCTTCAAGGTCATTTAATGTATCTTTGCAGCGGTTTGCGTTAGCACCCTAATGTAAATTGCAAATTTAAAGCACAGTGTTTTTGTGTGCATCAAGTACCAAGTTTCGTAATTTTCTAAACATTCTACAAACTAATATGAATTCTTGAAATGGTGATTGGTATAGCACAAGTACGCATGTAAGCCCACATAAAGGATTAGCCTGTTTACATGTTCATTTGCCTCTTGCTAATTGAAATGCTGGATTAATCAAAGTTTTATGTAAGTTATTCACTTTCTGCAGAAATAAATTTACATTGGGTGTGCAAATTTGTGTAGAAATAACCAACGTTGGTTTAAAACTGAAAGTACGAGGCTCATTTCAAATGTACGGGCCGATTGACTATAAAACAAACAAATAAGAGAGACCAATATGTTTGAATTGACCGTGTAGTGAAAAATGTCTTGGATATGAAAGATTAATTTATAATGAGGCTTAATGCTCAAAATGGCAGTGCATTGGATTGGTTTAACTAGACCAGGCCCACTCCTCCACCGTGGACCAGGCAATGGAATTTTCTGGAGCGGCTTCTAAAAAACATTGTTCAGCGGTACCAAACGCGCTTCGAAAAGGATGTATTTATATGGTATAATTCATACATATATGTTTCTCTTATTTGTTCATGTTTTATAATCAATCGGCCCTTTTGAAATGAGCCTCGAGAATCAATGCGTTTAATAATGTTGCATGTTCCATCATTCACTGTCGGTCACATGTAGCACCACAGTTTGTACTTATTGCCCCGTGCTGCATTTCTGCAGGAATCCCCTTAATACCTGTACAAATACGATATTGCAGATCAAGTGAAGTGGTACCAAGTTTCCTCGTTCATACAAACTGTAATCGGAAGTAAACAAACCAATGTTGGTTACTTTTATGTTGTTGTAAATAATTCATAACAAAAAAATAATAATTTGGATTAGTTATCCTTTATACCCACAAAGATTCTTTGAGACACGACACATGTTTCGGTTCATCACGAACTATCATCAGGTGTCGCAACCAATTTAACAATCAGCGCACACGAATGTGCACAGTAAATCATTTCTGCAGAAAATGTCCAACTTAAATAAATCCTTCATTAATCCAGCATTTCACTTAGCAAGAGGCAATGAACATGTATTCATAAGAGGCTAACCTGCATGGGTTAACAATGGATTTACCTGTGCTACCAATCACCTTTTCAATCATTAAAATTAATTCATAGAATGTTTAGGAAATTAAGAAACTTGGTACTTATGCTAAATACAAGGCACAGTCAAAAAGTTAGTTGCACTCATTTTTTTAAAAATAAAAGTGATGAGCTATTTGGTTGTGTCCATATTTTTGCTACAAAGTACAAGTCTTTAACTATTTGGTCATGCAATTAAAAAAAAAGTACACCCTTGTGTTAGCTGTGGTAAAAGTTTTTCTATACCATCTTTCAAAAATTTCCGCTTAACTGCAGATAATCATTTTCCAGTCCCTTTTTGGACATCTCCATCTACTGTTTGACAAGGTCCTATGAAAAAGGTTCATGTCAATCAGAACCTAGCACATGAAAGTCATAATTTAGGTGCAAGACACTTTGTTTAATTTTTTTATGAATTTCCATACATTTACACTTGTCCATTGGATGGAGTGTCAAAATTGGAATACCATGCAGTGAATGACATGATTTCCATAAGCTAAAACATCTAACACCACACAATAACCGTCTATTGAATGGTTAATCCCAATTTCATTCAGGAGTCTTGGACACTAGGTCGTCTCGGGTGCATTTATCCAGAGCAATATACAGGGTGGATAACAAGCCGTGGAAAAAACTGCGTACCACGATGTCAGACGAAACGTGCATGTCCATATATCATTTATTAATATATGAAAAATAACATAATGCGTCAAATGGCACAGTTTGTAGTCGTATTGTATTGTATTTGTAGTCACCGTGGTATTTATTATTGCTGGAGACACGAGGTGCGAGTTCGGTACCGCAAAATTTGTTGGCAGGAGCGCCACCACTCGATGTAATCTTGATTGCATATGGCGACGGATTCGGAGCCCCGCTTTGAGATTTGCGATCGAGTTTGTGTCGCATCTAGCGGATTTTTCGACTGAAAAATGTTTGTAGATGAAAGAGGACAGCGAGATTGGTAGGTACACGAAATTTGAACCATGTACGAGTTCGGGAAGTGGGTGGAATAAAATGAGTTGTAAAAATTTTGGGATCAAACAAACGGATACCGTGCAAGTCTAGTGTATATAAACTTAGTAAAAAGTCCTATACCTTCATTTTTAGAGTGCAAACGGGACCAGATATTCGAATTCTGCTAATGGGAGCAAATAGTA
>JAQIWR010001537.1:0-13433 GCA_034695945.1 Glomeris hexasticha
AACGCTACAGAGGGCAAACACATGAAACGAGCGGGTATAAGGCGATGGATACTCTCCCCTATCATCCACTCTTGGTTGTATGTATCCTTCGAAATACGTATTATACATATCCTTTTATTATTTCAATAATGGTTAAATTGCTCGTTTTTGAATGTACACGTATGTATATAATTTGATTAATTTCACGACTGGAGGATATCATAAAATTTCAAAGTAGGAAATTACTGCATCACACAATGACCTAATATGATACGTACAAGTACAAGTTTGTTAGTAGGAGTTCAGGGATGTTTTTTTAATCGTAGAAAATGAGCTTGGAGCAGTAGGAAGTGAAAAACCAGGTCGCGCGTCTTGTATTGAAATAACCTAACCGATGTTTGCATGTCGTTGAACATTGCAGTTTGAACACCTAGAGAATTAAAGGAGGCGAGATGTTGAAGATGGCTTCTACTTCGGTGAATCTCAGGTCCCCGAACAGCCCTGGAACATCCACGAACTGTCCTGGACTTTACGAATTCCTTCTGGAAGCGGAACTGCAGCAGTACTACAGCGGTCTGAAGAACGATTTAAAGGTGCAGACCGTAGGCCACATAAAGTACGTGGAAGATGATGATCTGCATCAGATCGGCATGACCAAGCCGGAGATGAGACGACTCAAGAAATACCACCACAAATACTTCCCGCACACGTACCTTGCCAAAATCCGACAGGTGAATTTGAAATAATGTATAGTTTGATGCAAAAGGTGTGTCCGCAACTTTGCGGACAAACGTTTCAGTGTGTTGATTGTAACGCCGGAGACTATACAGATGGTTGACTTGTTCTTTTTCTCGTATATACCTGCAGATGATAATGACGAAGAAGGATGAGCACGGACATCCTGCCGTGGTCGAGGTTACCGAAAGCCACACCGACAAGGCTGCCGTGAAAGTTCCCAATAAGCATATAATCGGAGCGGACAACATCACGGTGCACAAAGAACTGGGCATCGGAGAGTTTGGGGTGGTGCAGCAAGGCGTTTGGACGAACGAAGAAGGCGAAAGGGTTAGAATAAGATGCAGTTGTTGTCGTTTGTGTTGGCTGTGTGCTAGTCCAATTAAAGGATTAGCTAAATGCTCCACTCTTCGTCAACTGGCCGTCATTGTTCGCTAATTAGCAGTGAAGGGAACGCTGCCTCCTTGAATAAGGGTGATCGGTTAAAACCGGATTGGACAATAGAGCATTTAGCTAATCCCTTAATTGGAAAAGCGCACCGTAGCACTGGTGCGAGCATAATTTGAATGAATATTTTTATTTTGGTTTGAAAAGAAAATAGGAAATGTATGTGCCTGATTTCTTTGATGGTTGCATATACCTGCTCCAGTCAAACTGTTCCCTTTTCTAACTAAAGGATTAGCTAAGTGCTTCATTGTTTGCCAATTAGACATGCGGGGGAACCCTCCTTTCTTGAATGAGTTGGCTGGATAAAATTGGAAAGGTCAATACAGCATTTGGTCAATCCTTTAATTGGAAAAAGGAACAGTTAGACTGGTGCAGGTAAAGCACATTTGAAACCTGTCTGAAGTGGAAATTTTGACTTTTTTGGACCATAGACTACATGATAAAATGGTTTTTTTGTTGAACTACAGTATAACCTGTCAATGGTAGAAACTGTCTGTGCTGGAAAACTGTCTATGGTGGAAAATTTTACTTTATTGGGACCATAGACTGCATGCTAAATGTTTTCTAAAAACCCTCTATGCTGGAAAAACCGGTATATATGGTGGACATTTTATCAAGTCCCATGAGATTCCACAATAGACAGGTTTTACTGTATACGTATGTTGGCAAACCTGTCTATGGTGGAAAGCTTTTCCAGTCCCATGAGATTTCACCATAGACAGGTTTTACTGCACAAATAATTTATTTCGTTATGTTGCAAATATAATTGGCATTGATGGTGGTAAATAGTATATTTGTTTTGCAGCTTTTTAAAAATCTGTCGTTGACTAATTTTTAGATTCAAGTTGCCATCAAGAAGCTGTCCAGTGAAAGGATGCAAAACAACACGAGCGATTTCCTCAAGGAAGCGTCCATCATGCACAACATCGAGCACGAGCACATCGTCCGTCTTTACGGTGTAGTTCTGGATACAAACGCCTTCATGCTGGTATAAATTACTTTTACTTTTATAGTTAACGTGCAAAACGGGGAAGTTGAAAACTTGCCATCAATCTTGCAGGTAACCGAGTTGGCGCCGCTGCGGTCATTACTGGAGTGCGTTAAGGAACCCGCGTTGCGCCCCAGCTTCCCCGTCATATCGCTCTGCGACACGGCCCTGCAGATCTGCGACGGCATGCGGTACCTCGAAAGCAAGAGACTGATCCACAGGGACCTGGCCGCGAGGAACATCTTGGTGTTCGCCAAGAACAAAGTGAAGATCAGCGACTTTGGGCTGTCGCGGGCTTTAGGCGTTGGCAAGGACTACTACCAGACCAATTTCAACGTGAATCTCAAACTTCCGATCGCGTGGTGCGCACCCGAGTGCATCAACTACCTGCGCTTCACCTCGGCCAGTGACGTATGGGCCTTCGGCGTCACGCTCTGGGAGATGTTCAGCTACGGTTTCCAGCCGTGGGCCGCGCTTACCGGCCAACAGGTCTATCTTTGTTAATAATCATTAATCGCTGTGTCCAGTGACGGTGGATTTTACTTGGATATTGTCTGTTCGGTAGATACTCGAAGCCATCGACGAACCTCACTTTCAACGGCTCGAACAGCCAGACTGTTGTCCGAAAGAGTACTTCACGCTGATGCTCAGATGCTGGCAGCATGATCCTAGCAAGAGGCCAAAGTTTAGCGAGATTTTTGCCATATTGCCAGAGGTGAACAAAGCATAATATATGACGGTTCTATGAAAATAATGGTATATTTAAAGGGACAGTGAAGCCATCAAAAAATTTTTTATATGTTATTCAGAGTGATAAACTATAGAGAATGGCTATTCGGTATGTTAACCAATTCGCAATGGTTAACGAGTTATTAATTAAATTCGAAAAAGGTATGCTGACAGCAAATTCAACAGCCGTTATAAGTAAAGGCAATGGAGAGGACATCGGCCGGGGCTGTGCTCGGCAGCGCACGCATTCCCCCGTTCACAACATCGCCTGGCCAAGCTTTGTCCAAAAAAATTTCCGACCGGTTTTTGTGGAGGGGAGCAGCCAATTGACGGTGACAGCCAGATGCCATCGTAACGGTCGCTTTGCCTGCTCGATCGGAGGCGTTACGTTCTCTTTCTCAACCCCAATGGGAGATTTGGCCTTCAATCCGCGCAAAGAAAGAGTTCCATCGACAAATCCGTCAGAATAGTTAACCGTTGCGAATTGGTTAACATACCAAATAGCAATTCTCTATAGTTTTTCACTCTGAATAACATATTAAAATACTTTGTTTGACTTCACTATCCGTTTAACATTTGCTTTTGACATGCGCAATTGTTTGCAGTGAACCGCTCTTTGGGGTCAATATTTTAACATGCCATAAATCATTATCAATTATTTATTTCTTGCGGTATCAGTAACGTAATAAGTGACGTGTGAAGTCTGGCAAATAAAAGTTGTCAACCCCAATACTAATCTTCGGTTTGGACGTTGAATTGAGATATAGTAACGTCTTCCGGAATACTACAGATAATGTTATTTCGTGGACTCGTTTCAATCTTGGTTTCAAAGAGCTTTCCGAACGAACTCGAATTACTTCGCACCTTTTTTTTTTAATTGCAATTATGTTTGCTACGTAATTATAGCTGAAATCCGAACAAGTGCAGGCTATCGATGACCACGAAGATTTGTCGTGCAGCCCGAAAGTGAAACGAGATCAACTCGTCTACAAAGTCGGTGACGTAATCACCGTTCTGGATAAGAAGTAAGCCGTGAGAAGACTTGTCTTGCATACGTATCGATGATTAATGTACAAACAGTGACACGTTGATTTAAAATATCTCTCCGTTTACGTAGACCTATCGCCGAGAATCTGAGCGTTTGGAAAGGAGTTTTGGCCACCGGGAAAACTGGGCTTTTCTTACCGGCTCATACTGTCGCTTACCTCGGGACCAACATCCCGTCAATGAAGTCGAGTTTTGTTCGCGGAGGTACGTTAGGTTTGGCAAACGTGAAGGGGTTTTTGCGTGTGTGTTTTGCTGGTGTGATGGTTATTTTGGCTGCAGCTGGTGTTTGTAAATGAATTAAAGAGGTGTTGATGTAGCAATTGCGTAGAAATGAGAATTTGCCCAGTATGGTTCGAGCAAATACTGTACGGATTTTGAAAATTCAATTTCCTGTAATCTATATTAGCTCCAGAGTAAGTTTGAGCTTTGTGCTTCAAGGCATATTCAAATGTGCTATTGTTTGATAAGTGAGGTAATCGCCCTTTTGTACAATGGACTTGTCTCTTCATGCTGTGAGCAACCGGTCAACCAAAGAGCGATTACCGCAATTATCGCCATTATGATTTGTATATCCCTTGAAGCACAAAGCTCAAACTTACTTTGGAGCTAATATACGTAACTTTGTGAAGAAGGTGTAATTTCCCCGAATGAAGGAATTGATGATATTAAATAGGTTTTAGCTGTTTGTAAAAAAATAATCCAATTGCGATAATTGGTACGAGCAAAAAATTATAGTTGGTTTAATTATTATTGTGTTATTCATAATTATTGAAGAAAACGTAATTGTATATTTTGTAGAAAATCAGTTTTACGTAACTCGATTTTCTGTCCAAATTTCCATAACATTACTGTCTACTGTCTTATTAATTTCATATATCATTGAGTAGGGTTCGATGGAATTTTTCAATATCTTTATAATTGTAATATCAAACGTCTTCATTGAAACGCGTAATCGGTGAGTCACGGTATGTAGAAGGAAATATATGAATCAGTAGGAGTTTGGAGAAATTACTTTTGAGATGCAACACGAGTGCATGCAATTATAAGTATTAAATTTGTTATATATCTCAAGATGAAATTGTAATTTAGACCTGAAATATTTGTACTACGTCTCTGGTCCGTATTACTATTTAAACATTTGAAGTGAAAGTCGTGTTTTCCAGTAACACGAATCATCGTATTACGCGATCTATATTTTTGAAGATCCGTTGCCCTTCCGAAAGACGGCAAGCGCATCCTGCGCGACAGTTTGTCGCAAAAACAGGATATACGCAGGATTTTGCACTCGAAATATCTACGCCCTTTCGGTTAAAAGTCAGACGTTATTTCTCACTCGATCATGGACTTAACTCGTTTTTCGATGCCGTTCAAATGCGCAGATAGCAAGAATGGCGGAGCGTATTCGAGCAAGCGGAGACTTCGGCCCGAGATGATAAGTCGGCCGCAAGACGATTTCAAACACACGGGACATGTGGGTCTCGATGGAGCCTTCTTCGGGGACATCTCTTTCTTAGGGGACAAGTACAATCAGCTGCCTAAACAAATAGTCACACCTTGTGAGTATCAATTGTGTTATTACGTAACTGAACAACGCCTTGTAATTTTTCATACTTCCCCTGTATTTTGGCAAACAAGACTATTATTTTTGATAGTTCGTTAATTTCGATTTAGTGAAATGTTGCTTACTTACAAGTGAATTATCCTCGTTGCAGACAAACCGCAAGATGACCACGACCAGAGTTCCTCGGCTTCGTCCTCGCATCTGGCAAGGGCCCTGTCGGACGCTTCCGACCGCGCACCGCTCCTCGGCGAGACCGCGTTGGACTCTCCGGTCGCCCGCACCCCAGGTTTGTATGCTCAAGCAGCACTTGAAATTGGCTAAATGTCGTAGTTAGCGTATTGGAAACGTGTTGAGTATGAAGGGTGGGGGGTGGTTAGATGTGGAAAATGGGAAGAAGGGGTGGCGTTATTATTTCAGGCTACCGGCATGCATCCGGTGTGACTCTTGCGGCTTTTGTTCTCGGCGGAGTTTCGGTGACCGAAGGCGATGATGATGATGCTACTGATGATGATTGCCAAGATTTCCGTTTATCGTTTCCTTTCGCCAGCCGTTCTGCGGAGTTAATTTTTGGGTTAAAAGAGTCCGCAAGACCGATGGTAAAACTGATCTGCCGAACTTTGCCAAAGACCGGTGTGGTCAAAATTAGGTTCGATAATACTTAATGGACATGGACCATTTATACACACGGGAACCGTGATATTTTGTGGATTGGTATGAATGAGAAGTTGGAGATTTGTTTTATTTTGCTCCGATTCAGTGGAGCATTCAAATTAACCAATTAAAAATTAGGGAGTTTTCATTTCTATAGTTTTCCTTACGTTCATTCATGTGTAAAATACTACAGTCAAGCCTCCTTGTAAAATTTGGTTAGCCACCATGTTATATTGATACTATACTCGAACTGCTCCGACTGTTCCAAGCAAATTAAACCATTACTTAAACGCTCTACTGTTCGTTAATTGCACTTGATTGAGAAAGTGGTTCTTGTTGAAAGAGGTGACATCATAAATCCGGTTCTCACCCCCTCCCTCTCATATTCGTTTAACCACCATAGATTACCTAACAATAGAGCATTTAACTAATTGTTTGATTGGCTTTGAACAGCCTGAGCTGTGCGAGTATATACTGTAAAACGAATTTTTTATAACACAATTTTATGTGTAAAGAAGTAATTTTAATACACCAACTTTTACAAATTTTACTTGCTCCGAAAGGATCACGTGACAATGGACTGCTGGTTGTCCAGTGTACTGTACTTTTGAGATTACACTCGCACTGCTCCCACTGTTCCAAGCCAATTAAGCAACTATCTTAAACGCTCTACTGTTCGTTAATTACACTTAATCGAGAAAGGGGTTTTTGTTGAAAGAGGTGACGTCATAAAACCGGTTCGGACCTCTAACGTTCGATTAACGAACAATAGAGCGTGTAAGATAATTGTTTAATTGGCTTGGAACAGTGGGAACAGTGCGAGTATACTTGGAAAGTGGTTTCTATAACGAAGTTTCGTTATAAAGTGCTATGCAGTATATATCAAAACCAGATTCGTTATAAGGAGGTTTGACTGCATAACAAAAACATGAATGAAACTGTATCCTTTCCCAGTTGTTTATAATGAAACTATTATTAGAACAATTGTTTAGAACTGAATATGCAATGGTCATGTTAGACAGGTGGCCACCAACACTCAGGAAAGTTTGATCGAGCAACTGTTTGCGGACAAACGGTTTGAAAGAGGGGAGTATTGTACGAATGAATCGAAGTGGAGGGGGTTATAACAAGAGGTACGTGTTTGGTTTTGGAGGGCTAGGCTGTTCTTTTGGTTGTGCATTTTGTGAATGGGCAACGGGGGCCGGGAGAGGTTTTGAATAGATGGGGTGTGGCGCGAAGAGAGCGGATGCGTTTTACGCGGCGTAAGGTGTAGGGTACATGGCGGAAGCGGATTCGCTTGGCTTCAAGCGACAGGAAAGGAAACGGGTGGTTGGGTGATGGTAATTTCACGTGTGGCCGGAAACTTGGGATTGTTCAAGTTCTACATGAGTGAAAAGTGATTGGGCCGCTCTTTACTTCTACAGGGTGCGGGCTGGCGGAGACGGAGGAGAGCGCGGCCAAGGTGTGCTACGCAGCTGCATCCCCTTCCGGCCACGGCCAACAACACCGACACCACCAACACCAACACCGTGCACCGGAGCAGCTAGAGGAACGACAGTCTGCTGCCTCCTGTAGCCAAGCGGACCATGAATATCACGAGATCAGCGACGAAGACCAAAACCAGGACGACTCGTGTCCGGCGGAGAGTCAGCGCTTGGAGGTGAGACACGAAACATGAAGTACCAGCCGTGTAAGACGCACTTGATTAACGTGCAGAGGAAGGTAATAGTAACTTTACACAAAGATTTAATCATTTTATTACGACCGATTCCTCTACATTTTTTTATCGGCTAGCGATTTTATCGCTTATTTTCGAAATATCGAATTCATCAGTACTTCAGTTCATGTTTTTATCCAATCTTTGATTGATTTTAGTCGATTTAATTTGGTTTCATATTGTTGAGGTGGATTTATCGCAACTTAACCGATTTTTATTTTATTTCGATTTATCGTGTCAATTTAGTTGGTCTTAATATGAATTAGAAAACACAAATTTCCATGTTGTTCCTCAAATTCATTCTGTTTATTAAAGAGTAATTAGTGACTTATTGAATAACTTTTACCATCCACTCTTGCTTTTACGTATTTATGAGCAATTACATCTTTTTCAAAATATTTTTGGTGTTACTCCATTGGTTAAAATGAAGAATTATTTTCACATTCGCAGCTATTCTTCCAAAAATGCCTCGACTTCGGTCCTTCGTTAATGGACGAGGTCTTCAAGGCCCTTGGAACGGAACAGCAGCATGAGGAGAACAACACCGAGGACCCGGACGAGACCCACAACGCGCGAAACGAAGTGCGGGAACTGACCCAGGTGGATTGTTCCAGTTTAAGCCGTAAGAAGAAACAGCAAGCGGGAGCCGTGAAGCCCATATCGGCTTCCGACGAAAAAACCCTCGACTCGGCGATCGCGATGGCCAACGAGTTGGCGGCACGTAGCATGTCCGGCTCGGACCTGGACAGCCCGAGGACCCCTTCGTCCCCCGGAAAGCGCAAGTTCTCGTTCCGGTTCGCGACGAATAGGTCCAACGGCGGCTCGACCGGAGGAAGTCCGAAATTGGAGAAGAGGAATTACACCGATAGGACCGCGTGTATACCGGACGTTGAGGAAGGGCTGACCGAATCGGCGAAGGCAGCTTACAGCCATCTGGTTGAGAAAGTGGACGTTGAGGAAGAAGTGGAGGTAGAGGAGGAGGAGGACGACGAATCGGACTGCGCTTTCGTGGCTCCCGAAGAAACAAATCCACTGCGAATGCTTAGGTATAAATACGTTACTTGTATTCTAGATATAGATTTGAAAATAATGATAAATTTGTTTACAGGAGCGGACTTCCCGTGGTGCGGCCCAAAATGCGCGGCAACAAGCACGGTGTCCTTTCACGCGGCGCGTCTCAAGACGCCAGGAACAGCAGGTCGTCGACGGACGGAACGTATTGCGAACAGAACCGTGGCACTGAAAATGTGAGGACTCAGATGAGCCTCAGTTTGAACGGTAACCAGCACGGTCCCAAGGAATGCAAAGAAGCACCGAACGCGATTGAAGGTGGCAACGAAGCGGAAACCAACCCTTTGCCTCTTCCGCCGAGAGACCGAACCAAGGTTTTACAACCTCACCGGCCTAGACAGCGCAAACACCCGTTGCTGGTCACTACGGCGGGTTCGACCGCCAGGCCTCTCGTACGGCCATCTTTATCGCTTTCCATGCCCGACGCGGTGTCTCCCACCGAAGATGGCGGCGCGGAAGACGCCGTAACCGACCGCGTCAATTCGCCGCCGACTTCCTCGTCTTCGTCTTTCTCGATCGGCGCCGATGCCAAGAGTTTGATATCCCCGACTAGCCCTCGTTCATCTTTCTCGTCGTCTTCTCCCGGTTCGAGCCCGAATGCGGAACCGGCCCAAGGTGTACGGTCACCTCCTCCGAAACCGCCCAGGTTTGTTGTATTATCTGTAATAACCCAAGACGAAAATGTAATTTCACTGTAATGTGAATGCAGAGTTCATTCCCGATATATAAAAAGGGTTTTGTTTGTCGCGAACAGGTATTCTAGTTTGGAGGAATCTTTCGATGACCAGATCCAAGCGGACATCGATGGCCTGGACGATATCCCCGAAGAAGAGGCTCCGATGCCCCCCATCTACAAGAGCAGCGATCACGTGAGCTGCGAAGATCTGCTCGATTTCGCTTGCGATCTTCCCAACGCCAAGAGGTATATTCGCTGACCCGTTTGCGCATCCCTAAATTCAGGATTTTTGTTTAACGTAATCTGTTGTTGCAGGACCCAGGGTCGTGCGCGAGGAGTCGATTCCGACGAAGTCCGCATTATGCAGAAGGTTTTGTCCACTGAGGTTGGTAGAATAAACTACCATTGCGGAAATGAATAATAATAATAATACAACGTGTTAAAACTGACCCATCACCACCTAAGGTGTCACCGGCTACTTGCGTTGGCGCGCTGAACGAGACCGAGTGGGACGTGCACAAGGCCATCAAGTACCTGAAGTTGCAACTTCTACTCAGCCATCATCTAGTGAGCGCGGCAAGTTGCAAGCAGACCTTGATGAGCTGCAACTGGGACGTTCAAAAGGCCCACCGTTACCTGCAGTCGGCTTTTGACATCGCGGACGACAGCACGGAAGTTTGAACGCAGTAAACTTTGCGCGGGTTTACCGCGTCGTTTCGACGTCCTCGAGGTTTCGATTCGAGGAACGTACGAGACGATGGCGCGGCGAATATAATACTCTTATTCCGATTCGTTTCTCGATGCCTGTATTTTATGTTGTTTTTAAAGATGGGTACTCGCGTGTGTCTTGGAACGTACTAATCATGCTGTGTAAACGAGCGCCATCTTGGAAATGGACCGTGCTCGGAACACGCAATAAATTATTCACATGGTGCGTAGTAAAGCTTTCCCCAAAGTTTTAGGGACTATATATATATTTTTAGATTGGCTGTGAGAGGAATTATTTTGCAAGCCATGCGCGTTTCGTGTTTCTTTGACGTGCGATGTGTGTCGCTAAATAAAGTGGTTCGGCTATTTATATGCGAGTGAAAATTTATACCGGTATTCATTATTGCGGATATAGTAGTAATTCTTTATTATTACCCCCTCTCCGGACATTCGAAGAGGTCCATCAGTACATTACATACAAGAATCTACGGTATTTCACTATGCGAGTAGCCTAAGTTATTGTTGATTATTGTGGTTATAAAATGTGGATTAATCCTTGTTTCTTAATTCCTCTAGTTTGTATCCTCAAGTCTTCTGCGCCCCTGGTCACTGTTTTCTCTCTTAAAATAGAAGACAAGACATCAGAATGAAACTTTGGTTTGTTAGTAACTGTTGGAGAATTTGAACATACCATTACAATCCTGCCTAAATGCCCATTCGCAATTGCTAGTTACGTCACTGACATGCAGATAATTCAGTGCACACCGTTGCACGAATGTCTGGCCATGCCAGCAATTGTAGAAATAGTTGCACTCCTGTGGAATTTCATATTGGCCATCTGGTTTGTTTCTGCAGAATTTGGCATCTGGCTCTGATGGATAAGAGGGGTTTGCAGGACTTGACAACACGAATGCCGAGAGCAAAGTAACTAAAATGTGTAATCGTTGATATGTATCCAAGTCAAATTGTAATTTATATTAAAAACTTTTCAGGACATACCTATAGTAAAGCACACGAGGACAATGGCTGCCGCATTGGACTTCATTTTTTGTTCAAAATTCAGGTAAACTTTGTTGTAAACTGCCTGAAGATTTTCTGCTTAAAATCATTAGGATTTTGAGTTTATATACAAGCAAGAGTGGATACAAGCAAGGACACAGTACACTGTATATGTGTGTCCTTGTTAAGTGATGTACATGCATAATCATTCATTGTGCATATTGTCCTTATTATTCTTTCCTTGTGTGTATTTTAAAGTAGGGTAAGTACTGTATGTATTTCCCACTTAGTATGCTTACTAAATCCGCAAATCGGCAGTTATTTTTAAAGGTGATGGGTCAGGGGAATGCTGCATTTTGCTATTGGTATTGCAAATACTAAAGTGTCAGTGATGGATGACATCTTACCATGGCCTTACACAGAGGATACAAAAGCTCTTCAACAATTTTTTAATATTTCAAACTTTATAATAAACAAGTTTTTTGAGCAATAAGTTTATTTAAAATTAGACATGAGCACAAATGTTGGTCTTTAAAAATCATACGACATTCTGAAATATATTATTTATTGGTCAAGTGGAAGGTTATATCCGGCAGGTGGAACAGGGGGGTAGGGGTACGAGGTGGCCTGTAGGGGTAATTGTGATTATAAATTACAAATTCATTTTATCTGCATCTGTAGATGTAAAATTTTAAATAATTTAGACATTATATAGACGGATTGTTGCACTTTATTTTGGTGTTAAAGTGATTATCGTGCGATTAGCCAAACTTTTACAAATGATTTTTAAGTCTAAGCATAAGAATTATGTTTTTTTTATAGGTTTGCAAAAGGTTGAACATAAATGATTCAGCTATCCAAAAATGAAATTTTGCATGAATATAGAAAAAGGTGTTGCCTGCAATATCATGCATAGTGTGTCGCTAAATAAAATGGTTTGGATATATATTGTGGTTATAAAATGTGAAGTAATCCTTGTTTCTTTATTCCTCTAGTTGTATCATCAAGTCTTCCACGTCCACAGGTTACTCTTCCTTAATGAATTGTTTTCGCACCTATAAAATAGAAGGCAAGACATGAGAATAAACAGAACGCAGGCCTCTTAGCGAACCTATAAAAACCTATAAAACCTATAAAAACCTATATCGTTTTGAAAAACCTATATTTCCTGAAAAATAGCCTATATAACCTATAAAAACCTATATTAAAAAATAATTTGTTTCTGTTTTGAATCGCAAAGTGATTTGAGTGCAATTTCGTAAAAGAAGCGAAAAATTATGTCGGCATATGAATGATTTTGTAACTGGCGGTGGTGCAAAATGTTATCAATAACAAAGGTTGTGTATTAAGATTTTGTGACTGCCAATTTTGGCTGGTGTGCTATACAGGGCGCGGCAGAATTACCTCCCCGATTTGGAAGGAGCGGAGATAGGGGTAGGGTGAGAGTACAGCAGTGGGAATAGTGCTTTTGGAAAGCTGTGTTAATGCCATTTGCAGTTCAAATGTGACTTAAATTAGACGGAAAAGCATCGCGCTTTTGCTGTAGAGGTGTTTTATCAAAATGGTAGATCGCCAATAATGATGCAGCGTGCAAATCTTCTGGTAATGTTGCAGTCTGAGGTCAGACAATACATTTCCTTTTTAATGCACAACTTGTTTGTTTGAAGTTTTCATCCAATTTTCAATAGTTTTTTATTCGGACAAACAATTTATGCATTATAAAAGAATTTACTGGCCTATCACGGAATCAAATACAACCATAAAATGTGGCTGTATCGTTATCGGCTAACCACCATTTTGATGAAACTCCTCTACAGCAAACGTGCAATGCTTTTACGTCTAAGTCTTGGTGGGAAATGAAAATGGCATTAACACCGCTCTCCAATTGCACCATCCCTACTGCTGTACTCCCAACCTAATTCTAGCTACGCTCCTCCCAAATCGAGGAGGTATTTGTGCCGCACCCTATATAAAATATTTAAAGGAGAACTGACACGGTTTTTTTCCCGCTTCAAATCCGTTGAAAAAATTCCCACCTGTTAAATGGCCTATTCGCTATAGCCACCAAAGTGGGCGACACCTGGTGGCCGACGACTGCAAGGGGTATAGCTTTGTATACTGTCAA
>JAQIWR010001538.1:0-13430 GCA_034695945.1 Glomeris hexasticha
TGGGAAAGGGGGCGGTCCTACCGTGGCCGGTGAAAACGCGTGACTCACCCGCATCATCTTTCCGCGGACAGACAGTAGGCAATGGTGAATTCATTTATGTTGGGCTAAAACCTTTCATAGCCAATAAGCTGAAACATGAACCAATACCAGCTGGAGGAGAGGTAACAGTGTTATGCACTGTTGACGGCCTTCCTATATCCAAAAGTTCTTCTCAACTGTGGCCTATTTGGTACATAGTTAAGGAGTTCAAAGGTAATATGCCATTTGCAGTAGCAGTATACTGGGGCCTTAATAAGCCAACAACTCTGCAGCAGTTTTTGGATGAATTTATTAAAGAAATGCAGGAACTGCTGACAGATGGCTTCACATGGAATGGCACCAAATTCCTTATCATTCTACGCGGCTTTATTTGTGACGCCCCAGCGATAGCATTTCTTAAATGTGTGAAAGGGCACAATGGATACTTCTGTTGCGAAAAATCCTTATAAACTAAAAGCGAAAAACACCGGATGCCACAAAATGCAACTTCGCTGTGAATCCTTTCCTTGAAGCACCGCAACTTCAGTTGCAATGGGCGTGTACATTCATTGGTGCTTAAACAACTTTCGTTGCATACTTCGCAGTTCCTTAACGTCTCTGTCCTACCGCAACACTTTTATCGCGTTTCTCGCACCTTTCATCGCTCTTCAACCTACCATGTTTGGATCATTCCATTCGGTATGTACCTTCACTACGTTCTTTTACCCATTACAGCACATTTTTTGACGTTTCATTCATCGTTTTTCTCAGGTTTTCCGCTCGTGGGCCCATGGGAAATTCGTTAGTTATGTCTTTGCTCCCAAACATTTTTCAACAGGGACAATTCGTTAATTACATCCCTCCGCCGGCCCACAGCCCACTGAAACTAGTGTCTACCTCTTCCCCTGCTAGAAACGGGCCACTATTTGTGCACAAAATATTGTGATTGTGACAGATTGTCACAAATGGGGTTCTGTTTTGTGCAACTTTGTGCATGGGTCGCACAAAATTTTAGTGCACAATGGGACACAATTTTTTCTCCTAGGTACCAACTGAACTACCAACTGGTGGTAGTGGCCCCTTTCTAGCAGGGGAAGAGGTAGACACTAGTATTAGACTATAAAGTTGAAATTTTTGATGTATGTGCACTAATTAATGACCCACCTTGTACTTCTGGAATTAAAACGGATATCTTGTTCATGAAATCAGACATTTCACATAGTATTACATTCATCCTTGATTTTTGAGCAAGTTTCATGGACAAAAACAAATATAAATACAAAACATCAGTATAAACTTCTACTTATACATTACAATAATGGAAATATTCATATAAAAAGTACGGGATGACCGTGACAACATACTTAATAGCATTTCAATACCATATTTGAATTCACATTTACGATTTAAGTAGGACCCACCCGATTCGCATTCACGTAACATTTTTCCCGTTTGTATTTCTCGTTCTCACCAAGTTACCGTAATACGCCGAAATGGTTTTGAATTTCTTATTCAGAAAATTCTGCTCTATTTCCACTTGTCCACCAGGTCCTGCCAGCAATGCCAACTGAAAATACAAACCGGTTCCATTTAATGTATTAACATTCGGTAATTTATTATCGTAATTAAGTAAACTAAAATGACCTGATCGTAATCTGTATTTTTAGGAACAAAAAGGGAAATGTTGTTGGTTATCTTCTTTGCAGCTTCGAATGCTTTGAAAGTAAATTTCAAATTAAGGATAACACAAATAAAACCATTTTTTGCACTGTGGAAACCGAAAGAAAAGGATATCAATCGACATCCATCGTGTGCAGATCAAAAACTTTTTCCCGTATGTAGTTCGGCCCTCCCCAAGGAGGACTCAAGAAGACAACATCTGCTTTAAGATCCCCACATAGCTGGAAAAAGTCTCCAACTATAAACTCAATCCGTCCTTCCACGCCGTACAACTTGGCGTTGTGTCGCGCGTATTCGATTTTTATCGGGTCGATGTCTACCGCGATAACTGCCAAAAAACAAAACACATCATTGTCACTTGTTTATCTCAAAAACAACCGTCAATATATAATAACGAAGATGATGATCACGGTAACGATTTCACCCGGCAACATTCTCAATTTCCATCCTAATTTTCTCCGGGAAACAAACGACGTAACCGTGCCAACCGCGTGAAGTAAGTAATTTCGTTGCCATCGTAACGTACACGTCAATCGTTACTGTGAAAAACACTACACTGTTGTTATATTCACTACCATGTTGGCTATGCTTGGCAAATTGTATTGTGTTTCCTCCCGCCCCGCAAAACGGATCCAGCACGATGTCGCATTTGCATCTTTCGGCTATGTGAGCCGCGATCAACTCGGGAGTGACTGAAAACCAAGATTCTGGAAATAAAAAATCGTTTATAAAGTTACAAATAGATTAAAATACCTATTTTTAACTATACTACTATATACTAACCATCATCTAACTTTACGCCGTCGTCAAATTTAGAGAAAAGCCTGTAACGCTGACTCCAATATTTCGCCAACATTGGATCCTTTATTGTGGTAACATTATTTCCAGATTCAAAACTTTCACATTTCTTCGTTGCTGTTTCCGGTTGTTGTTGTTGTTGGTCTTGTGCAACCGTTTTGTCATCGTCATCGCAAAGATCCAAAAACTGTTTAACCTATAAGAGATATTAATTTTGTTAAAAATTTGAAACAAATTACATATAATAGAAAATTGTAACAGGGTTATTATATAACCTTGTTCAAGGTTTTACTCGGTTGAACGACGTTTCCATCTTCGTCAAACCTGACGTGCTTCGGACGATTGTTCTCTAAACGTTTCCTTAATTTCTGACTGCGAAACACTACGTTTCCACTTTTAATGCCTTTCTTCCCATTCTGTCCATTGGTTCTGAAAAAAAAATGAATTGGATGCAATTAAGTAAGGAGATTACATTAGAGCTTCAAAAACAGTGAAACATGCCGTAGTTGGAATTGCAAAAGTGAAAAAATAAATAATAAAATATACAACACGACTAAATAAAATTCAGATTTAAGATACAAAATAAACACCTGATTGATTACAATTGGTGCATATTTGGATTATTATAAAGAACATCAGAAAATCAAAACCTTAATCCTCTTTTTGAATCGGAATCAGATTTCAATTTTGTCTCATAGGAGTAAAAAAATTATGCACAATTACGCACAAATGTTTTTTAAAATTAAAATTCACCCTGAAAAAGGCGATACATTATGCACAAAATTTAAACACACACTATTATTTATAAACCTTTGTGCACAAAATGGCTCCAATTTTGTACATTATGCACAGATTTGCGCGTAAACTTTTGTGCACAATTGCGCATACCCTATATTTTCTTACAAAAGCCGGTCTCCAATTGAAGCCGTGTCATTTAGGATATACACAATGATTAAAAGCCGGTGCTCAACACAATTTAAGCCGCCATCGGTAGGATTTAACGTTGTAATCGAGGTAAGTTTAGCTTTTCTAACAAAATTTACATACTTTCATAGGGTATACACGGCATTGCATACAGTAAAAGCCGGTCTCTAATAGAAGCCCGTCCTGACAATCCAAAATTTGAATACAGGCCCGGGCTTATGCAAGAAAATTTACGGTATACTTTTTCACTCGGCGATTATGTATAAAGTAAATTGTAATTATTATACAGCAAATTTAAGATTTCCACATTACACATTCCAACTGTTTTAATTAAGTTTCAGCGATTCTTTTTGAAATGCACACCGTAGTGTTTTAGCAAACTCCAAGAAGTCCATCAATTTGTCGCCGTTCATTTCTTCATCGGCATCCAACCGTTGACTGAAACACAAAATACATCATTATATATTATATATAATCATAGTTGTGAATGAACAATACACAAAAATGAATTAAATATCCATTCATACCCTGCTTCACATTTAGTGAAAGGTTCTTCCAGAGGAGGATCATCATCTTGGCCGCCAACTTTGTTCAAACTTGAATTTCCCACCACGGCACCATCTTCTCTTTCCCTCATTACAACAGAAGTCATACTTGTAGAATTTGTGAACTTTACGTACTCAATCTCGTATTGTTGTTGGCAATGAATTTCCCACAATTCACTCCAAGCATCTGTGTAATCACCACTATTTTCTACAATAACTTCTTCCTGCAATTCAATAACACTGTCAGGCAATTTTTCTTCTTCAACTACAGTCTCTTGATTTTCAGTTTCTTCTTGTTTTTCCTGATAATCTTGGCTCATGTAACCGCTGTATTTTTCAACCCAACTGTCCAAAATCAGTTTGTTGCCATTAAAAGCCCAGTACTCTTCAAATTTTGCCTTTAATAATAAATCTTCGTTTTTATCTAAATCTTCTTTTGCTGTTTCATCAGATTCACTTAAATTATCATCCGCGACCTGCAATAGTTAAAAATAAATAATAAAATCCAAATTTACGTCATATATATATTTAAATTGAATAAGGCCTAATTACCTGGCAATTAAAAGAAAACTTCTTATTGTACTTTGAAACCTTGAAAGCAATTGGCAACCCGAGACTTTGCATCAACAAGGCTTCTTCATCGACAGATTCGCAATCTTCTTCATCTTCTAATTCACAATCGTTGTCTATTTCATTGATTTCGTGACTTGGGCCTTTATCTCTATAAATGGTTAGTCCTAATTTAGGCTTATTTCAAAAAATTCAAAACGATTTGTAACAGACGACGCTATAAATTACACTAGTAAACTTTGCGATAAACTGGTGACGATTATATCAGCGTTTTCCGATTGCAATGTCCACTCGATCTCGGCCAAGAACCTCCAGCAAGATTTCATGCCAACAATTTGTGAAATTCCCACAAAACCCGCGACAAAACCACGTTTTTCACCAGAAGACGCGTTTGGACTCGTTATAAAAATGCGAACGACATCTAGCGACGAAACTGTACACTATAAACCTCTGCAAACCTATGACGTCACGACGCCGTTTCAACAGAATACGATTGGTCCATTGCGAGAAAAACGCATTTTCACCGAGATTTTCACAATTTAATATCTTTCTCAGAAATACGCAAAAATACTGCATATTGTAAAAGGCTTGGCCACTGTGTCTGCGACGACTCATCACGGAGGTGTTTGGGGCCTCCACTGCTAGGTGGCGTGTGTACGTTTCGAGATTCTTTTAGGCAAGCCCGCAGACCGCCACCTAGTAGCGGAGGCACCAAACACGACCGTGATGACTTATCGCAAGAACAGTGTCCAAGCTTTCATACAATATACTCTTTGCTCTCCCTTTTCCGCTAATGGATTTTTCCCACTTCACTCACTGTCATCAGTCACTAGATGGCGCTCATTCAATTCAATAAAACGTCAATTTCCTCTCATATTTCTCTGCTAAAAAAAGCGAAAACATTATCTTTCATCACAATTTTATTTCTTTTAATTAAATCTCAGTGTATTATACATTAACATACACTAATTGTGATACTCATCCATTGTTTCATTCACTTTAAATTCATATATCCATCAATTTAACTGCTCACTTCCAAAGACAAGCTTCCATTTTCTTGTTACAAAAATCCTACCGCACGCAAAGTGAATCTATACATCACGCGATGCAAATCCTCCAATTCATCAACGCGCGTACAACACCATCAACGCGTACGTGTTTTTGCACCACACTTCATCAGAGTTTTCCATTGCTTTAACCTGTCGCAATTCATTCAAACCACTGCTTCGATTCACACGAGAAAAGTTGGTGCGGGTTTCTTCCCCGGCCACGCCTCCTTGGCGTACTTCTTTTTCTTCGGTTCAACCGTCACCTGATCCATCTGAACTTGCACTTGCTGCACGGGGTGAACTTCAACGGGTAACGGTGCGTTTTCAACATCGGGTGCAGGGTTAGGCAGGGACAAACCCAATTTGGATGACAGGCTAGTCGCGAACATGTGCAGATCGGACTGCGCGTTCGTGTCGCCGGGAGCCGGTATACCGCCGTAAAGGCTGTTGCCGAACGAAGCGAATCTCTGCGTTGATTTGAGCATGTCTATTTCTCCGCTAGACAGATGGCCTCCGCTGTCTATTCTTCTCTTCTGTCATTTCAACAAATGGGAATTACTTGAGTACGCGTGTTTCAATGAGTAAAATCAGGTTGATATTTCAATCAAGGACCCAATATTCTGCTACTTGGAGTGGAGTAAATGTTATTAAACCCAATATAAACAATCAAGGTGTCTATTACAATACACATTTAAAGACTTTCTCCAGGGTTTCAATTACTATTTCAAACTTTTCCAGGATTTCCATAGCCATTTTAAACTTTTCCAGGATTCCTATCGATTACTATATTAACATTTTCCAGGATTTTAATTACTATTTCAAACTTTTCTACGGTTTCAAATACTATTTCAACCTTTTCTAGGGTTTCAATTACTATTTCAATCTTTCTAGGGTTTCAATTACTATTTCAAACTTTACCAGGAAATCATACAATTTCACGACAGTTGACACCCTGAATGTACCTTGCGTATCGATACTTTCAATCAGTTACATTGATGTACAATTCTTAAAACCTTTGTAACATTTTTGATTTTTTTGTGTGTGTGTGTGTGGAAACATTCTCTCTTCTTTTTATAATGTAGATAATGTAACAGTTTATCGAGTCCTGATTTCAATCTTTACCCTGGATGGCAATACAGTAGTGGACACCAGATTCCTGAACCTTCCGACAGACGGGTCGATATCCTCTGAAACGATAAAGTTCAATTTAACGCAAAGGGTTAGTTAGGATGTACGTTTAAGAGAAGTTCATAAACCTGGATTTATAACTTCATCTTCTTCATTGTAAGACACGTTCTTGTTCTTCTTTTTTTGGTTTATTGGCCGGATTTCTTCTTCCACGATTCCCAGCATCGATATCCTCCTATTGTGCGCCGTGTTGAACTCGGTCAAATTCTGTAACGGGCAGTTTCGTAAGTAATTGGCCAGAGTAGAAATTATTTATTCAACAACTAACATCCAACTCGGTTTCCGTTTCAGGGAGACCGAGAAGACCTCCTTCGATCTCGTCTCCGGTTTTCTCCTTGTCGTCGGAAATGGATTTCTGATGCGACTGCGGACGTTCCCGTAATATGTACATCCTGGTTGAGGCACCGAAGTGAAACGTACTGTCCACGGGTAACTGTGTCGGTTTCTGACCCTCTAACCTGATGCTTCCGATGTAAGTGCCGTGAGCTGGAAATCAAAATCGAAATCCGGGGAATAAAAATTGGCAACTTTCCAGTAAAGAATTTCCGTGAAACCTGTGAACTTGACCACCATACCTTCATAATGTGTTTAAACCTGATAATCTGACCACTGTTTACAGTGCTATGGATACACAATTACATGTACAGTTAAAACTGTTTATAGTGGAATCTCAATAGACTGGAGTAATTTTTTCCTGCATAGAGAGGTTATTATAAACGTAAATCATCCCGTCAATTTCCCATTATAATGAAGCCAGATTTTAAACTATACGGTTTCCACCATAGACAGGTTTCATTGTAGTAGTACCATGTCCTATGTTCATTTTCCACCCGTTAAAGCTGACCGCATTTATTGATTTGAACCGTAAGTGGTCAACATACACTGATTTCGCTATACTTTTAAATAAAATGTATTTAACCTGTCTATGCTGGAAAAACCTGTCTATTATGGACATTTTATCTGCTCCGATGAGATTCCACCACAGACAGGGTTTACTGCATTAGTATATATTATTTGAGTTCAAAAAACAGATAATGAAGTACGCGGTTGTGCAAACAATATTCTGTTATTATTTTAATTCTCACAACTAAAATATATGTAATATTAGGATTTGTTTAAAATTCTGGATTTACATTCAGTTTGTTGGGAACTTGAACTTACTGCTTCCAAGATCAACAAGGAAAGCCCTGTTGAGGTGTTTGTGGTAAACCATTGCCGAATGAACCCGAGAACAAGATGCATGATCGATGCAGAAGTCGTTCAGCTGTGGATTTCTCCCAAAAAGATAACATTTCTTTTCATCCACCATCAATTTCTAAATGGGGAAAATAAACAAGAACAATAAAATATCCACCAGTAAATTATAACAAATATTTCAATTATAAATGCAGAATAAGTTTTTAATAATTTGTTTCACTACATATATATAATATAATAAATGTTCTGAATTACTTTACACATTTTAATGTCTGAATGGGCAATAACTTCAGATTGCAACTGATTTATCTGAAGCCTAAACCCAACATTTTAATGTCTGCACTCTTATTCACAAACTGCTGTCACAATGAACACTCTTATCAATGTACAACAGATATATTATGTGCAATTTCATGCATGCATTCAATAATTCATCGAAATTAAGTGAGATAATACAAAACAATTATTTACCACAAATACGAACCTGAATAAGTTTATCACCTTTCATGACGTCCAAATGAAGTCCAACCGGAGGTTTACCCGCCCTAGAATTCAAAATATAAATGAAAGAAATGACGAAAACACACGTAAAAATAGCATTTCAACTCGGATTTCAACAACAAACGCCGCGATCGGAATTCGTAAAAACCGAATTGCAGAAAGTTTCGAACCCAAAATAGCAACGAATAATATTTCCACGATCATAATTCAACTTCCCATTCGGGTATTTTATGAAAATGATACGAATTCCGAGAGTAAATAAGGAGAAAAATAAATTACCAAGACGGAATATCGTAATGGTTCGCCATTTTAACCAACAACCATGCAACAAGAAGTATGGCGAGCCGGCGATGTCAAAATATAACGACGCTTCGACTAAAAGACTACGGACCGTTCACATTGCATTCAGCATTTTTGAGCCATTTCTCAATGTTGGATTAAATTTATTCTACATGCACATAAGCAAGTGTATTAAACGTCATCATAAATAAGTTAAATAAAAATAACCAAGCATTTCTTTAAATTTATCAACACATAATCCCCATTGACAGTATTTTTAAAACTGTTAATTTAATTATAAAAAAACATTGGTATACAATCCCCATATTGAAGAAACAATTGTGTTAATTTAATAAATGAAAATAATTTCAATCATATAAATTCGTTGATATTAATTGCTGTAAAGTATTTTGCATGGAATTAAGAAAATTAATTAAACATATCAGTCATTATTATAATTGACGTGACTTTGTCTTCATAAATTCTTCCCAATTAAAATTCAGTTAAATGACATTGAAAATAATATTTACAAGGGGTTTTTGCTTAGGAATAATTCCAATTTATACATGTAACTTAAAGGAAGAGTTGCAGGAATTCAATGTATAATTCCCAGAAGTTTCAACTTCATTTGCAACATATTTAGTAAGTATATAGTGTACACATTATGGTCTTATTTTATTGAAAATACAAATCCACTGATTGTTACCATAACACTGAATCCACTACCTGGGAAAAACTGTTAATTAATATTAAAGACCAATTGGGAATGTTGAACCCGGTTGTCGAAAAGTCACACTTTTGCACCAAGTGCCCTCATAGTGTATCTCCCAATCATGATTAAACTGTGGATAAAATGAAATTACAATAAATTCATTACCCATATTAATACATACATGTAACATATTGTTATTTTATTATAATTATGGCAGGAAATATACAAACCTTATTACTGTTATCAAACCTGCTGGCATCATTTTCCCCGAATTATAAAATCGGTAACCCATGAAACATCCAAGAACAGTGCTGGTTGCTGAAATATTCATTTTATAATTATAATTCCAACAATTATAATTATTCTCAGTTTATATACTATATACCAAACGCCAGTTGATAATTATTTGGATTTTGTGAAGTTTGATACGCCCCAAATCCAAGAACACTTCCAAATAAAAGTCCAGCAGCTAAAGATGGTATACTTCCTGTAAAAAATTACATAATAACATTGTTTACAAATCAGAAAATTCGCATATTTCGTGGTATATATGTAAAATATTAATTTCTAACCAGCTTTTATATAACCCAGAATGCCACCTAAAGCTACGGTTGCAGCATATCCAGCTCCCAACACATCAATCGCCATTTTTAAATAAAACTTCTTCAAATAGAAATCTTATGTAATGCCAGATGCAAACAGAAAGAACACGTATACGCAAAATGCGACGCAAATCCAGCAGAAAGTCCGAACTGAAAGACGCTAGATGAAGCGCCGTCGTAAACCAACTCAACTACTTCGCGATGTCATGAACTACTCACGCAAGTCGACGCCACTTACTAGTTGGCATCCTACCTTTCTCAATGGTCAACCGAGGATAAACCAATACGGCGCATGCGCAGTGTGATGCCAACTAGCAAGGGATTCAGAATTGCGCAGATTGTTTGCAATTTCGCAGCTGTGCAGAAACACAATACAGAGAACCCGACTTACGTAAATTCAGACTTACGCAAGTTGTTCTTCGAATTACAGAGACATTGGTGTTGAAGTCAATTTTGCGGATCGGATCAGACATTTGTCACGTCGATAGGACGTCGAAATGACGTCAAAATGACGTAATCAACAGTCGGTGAAAATTCTATATAGGAAATTGCATCAACAGCATTTTTACGTTCCCAAATATTGATTTTGTAAAAATAAAACCGATTGTTGTTGCTTCGAGGGCAGAAAAAGTTACAATGAAGTATTTTTCCAGCGAGGAAAAATCGATAAATCCAAGTTTGCGTAAAGTATTATTTGCAGCTTATAAGGAACTTTACTATAACCTGCATTTCACATTTTGAAAACACACTCCAGACTGAAAACCAGACATTTTAATTAGCTCTATAATATAATCATCACCACTGCCAGAATGTATTGCATTAATGTTTGGAATGATTCGTTAGTCAAAGTGCTCCGAATTGAAACAGAACGCAAACATTCAAGTCGTTATTGCACTCTATACAATAATATATAAGTTATATAATATTTCCCTATGAACAAGTTCTGGATATTATGCGACAATAATCCGGAACACAAACAACGAAATGGAAGAGAGATTGCAGAAAGTGAATCGCATGATATGTATATAGCACACGTACACGCATGGATCGATCGGTATCAATCCGCTAAATAATAACAACGAAACGATGAATGGACGGGAGACAGACAACATTTGTAGAAAACTTTGCATATCCATCTTCGAGCGTTACGCCACCCAGAGACGGAAGCCATATTCGACGAAGGAAGAGCTTCTTTTGGAGATTGTGTCACGCGATTCCAAATTTTAGAATCGACGGGAACACCACTGAAGAGTAAACTAGCAGGTGAACATTTTACGTTTTGGAAATTTTCACGTACGACGAACGGTTTACGAGATATTGGCCGCTTTAAGAACGCGCATTGCATGCTGGGAATGGCCGCCGCAGCAGCCAATCAGCTTCTTTCGGAGATAACTCGATACCGAGTAGAGATAGAAACAAACGGTTTTCGGCATCTTAACCATTAGACCTTGTAGTTTTCAATTTTCTACATAGTTTCTCTCGTTTCAGTGGCATTTCCTTTCTGAGAACAAACCCCAATTCTTCGATAAAAGCTGCAATAATGATATTTGAGAGTTTAAGAACCTTAGCCGAAACTAAAGTATTAACTGGCAATTTAAGCTTGCTAATCACATACTTAACAAACATTTACACTGCAATAAGAGACTTAATATGAATACATTTGGGCCCACATCAATCACAATTATGCATTATTTTTTCTTACCGCACACTCCGGAATGCTGTTTGCACCACTATAAGCTCCTGCATCGACTATAAATAAAACGTTTTTGTCCAATTTCTATACAAATATCGATCACCACACGTTGTCATCGTGCCGATATTGATCAACAAGCGCAGTAAATTCAGCGACACGGTTCAAAAATATAGATACACATTTTGCCATGTCTATCCACACAGGTATATTAGTTAATAAGAAAGCCATTTTTTCACCTCTCTATACAGGCATACCAATGCATATTTAGCGGACAAAAAAGAGACCAACAATGATTTCACCTATATATATAATAATATCTTCCCGTAGTAACCGCGTAAACTTTACACTTCTTTTTTTGTGGTTAATTTGCCGCCATTTTCTTGAATTAAATTATACGAAGAACCTTATTAGGATTCATGAAGAAATTTCACATATCCCAACTTCCTATATAGTAATTACTTCTCCATCACGAATATAAGTAATAACGAACACATATTGACAATATTTTGTTGAATAAGAACAAGAGTAAAAGCATTAATGAGGAAAAGAGGAATGCATAAAAATAACTTTCCTACTGTTATACAGCTAATTATTAGAGATATAAACAGACAAAATATTCCACATTAGACAATACAAGAAACTTATTAGTGATATCCTTCACTTTTTAACTACCTTTTTTTTACTCCTAGTAATTATATGAACAATCAATAATTTAAAACATTGATATGTGTACCTACTATATAATAAGCAAGTTGGACTTTTTGTAAGTTTCAGTTCATATTATAATCAGTAAAAGTCACTTCATACTTTTTGTGTATATACTGTATATATTTGTATACTGTATAATGTTTACAATGTTAATTTCAATTCCCATTGTCTTAACAATGGAGACTAAGTTAGATTATAATAATACTGCATAGAACTGGTACAACATGATTTTTGGATCACATTTCTTTTAGTGTAATAATAATCATAATATTCTTTATGTACTGTCATTTTAGAGAAGAAAAGGAAATAACTTATTTTTACCATCATGTATTTCAAGAATTAATATAAATAGAAATAAAACAGGAAATTATTGTGACAGAAGTACGTTTTTCAAGCATCATGTATACTGTAATTAATTTCTTTTCTTTTGTGTAAAGAATTGATGTGTTAAAATCGGATAGGCAATATTGCAGACTTTTACATTCAGTACAAAATATAGTCTTGACAATATTCAGTATATATAGTATAATAATGTTGTAATAATTACAGGATGCAATTTCAGCCCTTGATTCACATTAATAAATATATATTTGCAATATGGATAATTTTCATCGTCGAGATTGGCACAAAACCACTGTTTTTATAGTATGTAAGTACAGTATGTATGTTCTTTTTAAGTAGTAGTATTCATATATGTAACATGTTTGAGCTTCATTCATCTGCACCACAAAATGGTGGCTTTCATCCCATCAAGGACTCCATTATAAATTACAAAATCGATTGACTATTTGCAGTGTCTGCCAAAAAATAAATGGTAACATTATACTTTTATTTCCTTTAAGTAGTAATCATAATTAAGTGATTGGAAGATTTGGCAATACAATTTAAACTTAAAGGGACAGTAACCGATATAACAAAAAAATTATATGTTGTGCACAATAAGAAACTATAGAAAGTTGAGATAGG